>QEPC01005117.1:9371252-9403556 GCA_003113815.1 Sphenodon punctatus
AGGGCCTGCATATTGCGGAAGGGGCGCATAGAGGGGGAGGCGGAGGGGGGTCGGTGGGAAAGGCTGAAGGAGCCAAGGAAGTGATCAGAACTAGGGAAGGGGTCAAAGGAGAGGTCAGTTAGAGAACAGTTTCGAGTGAAGACGAGGTCGAGGGAATGGCCGTCAGTTATATAAAACAGTTATATAAAACCTGTTTCCAGATTGACTGTTCTCTGTTGTTTGGCAAAGACTACATGCCTATATCACTCTTGGGCAGATGGTTATAACAGATCTGAAGAGACTTATCATACAAATGAATCTTATAACTACTGAAGTCTTCATCCATGCCTTAATAATCTCTTGTCCTCTTTATTACAACTCTCCTCTCTCCGGCCTGCCCATTTTCTGGATTTTCTAGATGGGCAGGACATTACTTCCAACCTTCTTTCAAGTACAAACCCTTAGTATTTCCCCCTTTCTTTCATATTGGCATTAGCTTTCCATTCATTTCCGGGTGCTGTGCAAAATCACCTTCCTTTTTTTTTCCAGGCTGCTTCAGAAGAAGGACTTTCCCCTTTAGTTAGTGTACTTCTTCCATTAATCTTGCAAGTAATATTGTGGCTTTATCCTGCTCTCATGAAGTCAGTGACAAGTTGCCATTGACTTTGGTGCTTGCAGGCACTTTAGAAACACATGTTCCATTGGAAGCCTCTCTCTTCGTGCTTTCATACCATCCTTTGTGTGAAAGCTGCCTATCGTTCCATATAATTCATCACTGAGGCCCCAATTCAAGAATGTATCTCTAGCTAGGAAAACACTTAAACACAAGATGTAGTCCCATGCTGCACTGCTGTGATCTAAACAAGGATTTCATTAAGCCAAAGTTGAGCAATGTGGGAATCAACCTACAGCCCCTCCAGTGAGTGTGAGGGCAGTTAGGAGCTGCAGCCTGCATTTCTGCTGGGAACTTGACAGAGGGGTGTTTTCAGACAAGCAAGTTGAATGCGAGTGTCCGTGGCCGTCTCTTGGCTCTGCCACAGAGCACCCACATATGTGGAGGGCATGGAGAGTGAACTAAATGGACAGCTCCCAGCCTGGCTACCACAGCCATGGAGGCAGTCACCATGCGCTCCCCCTGCCATGGACTACAGGGGAGAGGGAAGCGTGCTAAGCTGGCCGTTGCAAGTTACATGTCCTGGGTGTGAGTGCTGGGGAACTTGGGCTTCCTAGTGCTCCCGGCCAGGGCTTGTGACTTGCAAAGGCTGTTTCCCATGACCACAGCATATATGAGCACTGTACCTGTCTGCTGGTGTGGTTGGTTGCTGCCATTCATATGGACAGGGGCCATATGGCCACCCATTGCCACAGATGTATTTGGCTTGCCCCGCACAGGGGACTCTGGATATCCTGGCAGTGTTCCCTGAGTAGCTGAGAGTGGGTGCTCCATGGCTCGTGGGAGCACACATTCAGCTGCTCCACCTTCAGATGGATGGCTGGATCCGTAGCTCATGGGTGGCCATGCAAGGTAGCATCTTGTCTGAAAACACCCAGCAGTGACTGGAGATGTGACCACCGCAGCCACTGAAGCAGGGAGCACAGCTGGGTTCACCACATGATGGGGCTAGCAGGAGCCCTCCATTCACTTGGAGTATTTTCAGACGTGACGGTTTTTCAGTCGCCCCACTTAAATCCTGCCTGGGGTGAGACAGGAGCATGCCCTGCCACCGAAAAAATGTTCCGGTGGTGGGGGCAGGGAGAGGGAGAGGGATGTGTGGATGTGGGTCTGTATGGTCCTGCCGCTGCTTCCTCCCTGATGGGCAGGGGTGGCGGCCTATGATGCCACCTCAGACTTGTTTGCCCGCTCTACCATAGTCTGGGGTAGACTTCCTCAGACCGTGGCAGGGCTAAACCCAGGATGTGCACTGGCAGGGAGCCCAGCATACATCCCGAATTAACCCTGCCATGGTCCAGGGTGTACTCTGCTCTTGCCCATGGTGAACATCTGGTGGGTGGGAGTAGATGTGACACCTACATCAGTGTCCATGCCGGGGTACGCCTGGACACCGACGGTGGTGTCATGTCTGAAAATACCCTTAGTCTCAGTTGAGCCAATTCCCTCACTCCTCTTCCTCATGCTCCTTTCCTCCTGGATCTGTCAAAATGTTAGGAGTTACTTTCTCCATGTGTGTCAGGCTTGTGCTGACCAGAAACAGCAGGTGAGAATCTTCATAGGAACATTTTGACTTGTGACTGTGGTAAAAGGGTCTGTTTGGGATTTTTGAAGGGATCTGTGGACAGTATTGTGTAGTATCTTTATCAAAGTATTAAGAATAAGATATAAGTATGTTTACCCTTTTTTGGTATTTGGTCAAAGAAAAGGTACTGTTTGTAGTCAATGAGCTCGATCCCATTCCCCGCAGATCCAGCATGCAGCAGTGCGCATCCACACAGAAACCACATGCACTGCCATTGCCAGTTCATTGTGCCATGCGGAAACTGTACGCATGAATGCATACGCGTAGGGTCCACTGGGAATGGGATTGCAGCCAGTATCTTTATCTTTTTTAAAACCACTTTCATGTGGTAACTTTTAGCATTTTAATAAGAAACTAGGAAAACAATACTTTTGAGTCCAAGAATTCTTAGGGAAAAGAAAAGCTAACTCTACAAAGTGTAAATATTTGGAGGAGCAACATATTCTATGTCTGCAAGCTCTGCCCACAAGAGAGCCATTTGGGCTGGTATTATCTGGGCCTAGAGGTGTTTGTTTTAGAGCTGGGGGGAAGGGTTGGAATTGTCCAGAGCTAGGGTGTTTGTCACATGGAGCCATGTGTCTGGGAGGGAATGGGAGAGGTTGGAATTCTCTGGGGGTGGTTGGAAGTTATTAGATCTGAAAGGAAAAAGAGGGAGAATGAAGAAATGTGTGAAAGTGTAACCAAGCCTGAAAAACAAATGAAACTGGATCATTTTTTGGAGGTAGGACCTGTGTTATGAAACATTCCCCATTGAATTCCATAATGGAAAACATATATATCCTCTGTAAGGTAGTACTGCAATAATATACTAAAGCTATTAATGATTTTGTGGTCATATGTTAATGTTAATACTACTACTATGATAGAGTTTTTTGGTTTGTTTGTTCTACATATCCTTTCTTAGATACTAAGAACACATCAATGTGCACAGTGCATAATGATACTAGGTGCTGTTTTGTGGGTCTTTAATTTTTCAAAGGTCTCAGTATCTCTCAGAGTATTTCAAATGCTTTTATTTGGTATCTGGTCTCTTTCCAATATGCTATGCTGTTCACTATCTTTATTATTTTAAAAGATATTTACAACTTCAATAACATCTTTTTAAAAAGCTATTTTCAAATGGTATCTTGCACTCCACTGCCCGTGGACTTGTGGTTCGTTTGGTTAGTTTAGGGTTCCTACCCCTGCATTAAGTACATGCTTCACTGCTTTCCTGAATCTGGGCTCAACTCTGCAATTGAACCTCCGGCTCTACTGAAGTTACTGGGAATTCATTGGCATGAATTGGGCCAGAATGTCGCCCCATTTCTCTTTCAGAGATCTGAAAACAAACCTCTTTTCCCATTTGCCTACTCCTCCTAGTTTTTCTCGCCATCTGTTAATATTTTTAACTTTGTAATTTAAACTATTATGGAGATAATAGTAAGATGAAAGCAGCTAAATAATAAAAAGCTGCAATTCTCAAATTCTGCAAATAGATATGTATTTTATACAGGTTTGACTTTCCACCTTCATACATTCATGTGTAAGCAATTTATCTCTCTTTCTTTCAGGTTCATTTGATGTTCCCTGATCATGTACCTAAGCCTTGCTGTGCACCAACAAAACTGAATGCAATCTCTGTGCTCTATTTTGATGACAGTTCAAATGTCATTTTGAAAAAATACAGGAATATGGTGGTACGCTCGTGTGGTTGCCACTAGGATTTTTTAAAACAATAAATAATAAAGACCAGAGTATATTTGAAACTGCAATACAGGCAAGATACCACCATTCCCGATGGAAAGGCAACCCTAAACTTATTCCATTTTCATGTCGTTTCTCATTTAATGTACAGTGTTATGTGTATAGTAGCTTTTATTTATTTAAAGGTATATAGTTTCTTTTGTATGGGTGAAATTTCAAACAGTTTATTATGCAGTAGAACATTGAATGCTCATTTTCAATTGATCATACTGAGACTCATTTAATTTCTTTTCATCATTTTTAAAATAAAGCCTCTATATAGGTTTCTGGGTTGTTGTTTTTATGTGTGTGTGTGTGTGTGTGTGCGCGCGTGCATAAAAGTTAGAAAATCCAGAACTCCTCTGTTTTATATTGTTAAAGGAAATTGAATACTTTTGACTATTTTGTGCCAATGAAAACTCTGGTGGGCTATTTATTTAGAAACGGCACTGAAAAAAAGCTAAACAAAAATGCTTGACTAAACATAATTCTTCTTTTAGAAGTTCTGGTCCGTTGGCTAAAGTGAAATGTTGAACCGTGTTTAAATAAATAAATAGTAGGTAGAACATAGAAGCTGAAAGATTGCGCATAATTGTTATAACTATTTTCTTTAATAGAATCAGTGTAACTGTAGAAGCATGTTACTTCTTGGCGTGCGGACTGCAGATTTTGCAAAAGGCTCAAAGTTTCAGGAATTCTGTGGAGACAGCCTCTAGCCTGTATCTATAACTTATCCAAGTTAACAGTAAAAGAAATAGTAGTACAACCTTCTTACCTCAAATAAATCAAGTCAGTCTATTACCTATAACACTACTGTGGCAGATTTGTTCATATTTAATAATGGAGACCATATGAGCCGCCTTAATTACATTATGTGTGAAATGTACATACAGTAGAATAAAGATCTGGAGAAAATTATTTTCCTTAGCTCCCTTTTCTTGCTGGGCTTGCTCACTGGTGCACTCCAAGAAATTCTAAGTTGGAAAATTGCTTAAGACAAAGCCGATATTACAAAAAGTCTTGAATAGCTATGATAGAAAAATTGCTGTGTTTGAACAATATCTTCAGAGTGTTATTTAAAATGAATAGAACACATCCATTTTTTATTCCTTAGCAATAGTGTTCACTTAAATCATGTTATCAAAGATTATTTAACACAATTTCTACCAAATGCAGACTATTGCAATTGTGTGTGTGTGTGTGATTGTGCACACGTATGTGTATTTTGCAGAAACTAATTTATTTTATCTCAGTGTTGGAATATCATCTAAAATCTTTGTTCAACATACACTTAACTTTTTGAAGAATTAGACAATTATTTCCATAGCAGTTCCTTTGAACAAACTTTACATTTCAATTGCTATTATATATTAAATTTGCCTCCATTCTGTACATGAACTCCAGTTAGGCACAGGTAATATATATTAAGAAAATATCTCCTATGAATTGTTGTTTGTGGAACTTTTGGATAACTACCATCAAAATGCATTGGCAAAGTCTTCAAAAATGTTATGGGTTTGTTTGTGATACAGATAGATAGCAGGTTATACTGTTGGAACTAAATTTATTCTAAAAAAGTTTGACAGAATTTGTATTTTGGGTACATTTAAGTAATATATTTTTGAATAAAGGTGTACCATTTTGAGACTAAGAAACTGAAGATTATATTATTCTTTTAAATGTGCTGTTGAAATATATTTCTATATTTTAAGATATAATAAACCTGTAATATTAGCTTGCTGTACTGTGTAGTTTGATTCTGACCTACATAACATGGGCAATGTTATTTTCAAACTAAAATCAAGAGATTCTCCATTATTGCGGACAGTGTTTGCTAGACTTCGTTGTGTAATACAGCTATTTGTTGCACAGTGTTTTTTTGTTACATTCCTTAAAAAAATAAATTCTTAGCTGAAATGTAGACTGCATTAATAAGTTTTACAACTCTTACCAAAACTATTAAAACAGCAACCAAAGTGAAAATATACCAGAAAAGAGGAAGGATAGAAAGGGGGGGGGGGTGTCTGGAAATTCCTTACTGGTCTTTCCTCTGTTTGAGAGGAGAGACAATTGGCATCAGCATTTTCACATACTCCAAAGAAATGTATACATATACCTTTGGGTTTTAACTTACACATGTGTTCAAGAACACCTCTGTTTCCTAGTAGCTAGTATAACACTTTCCACATTTCTGTCAATTTGAAAAGTACTTATACCACAATTTCTTGCAAGGCAGTAACTAAGGTCATTACATTTCCATTCAGATTTCTTAAAAGACTTTGGTCCCATTTTAATTAGCTTAAACTTCCTGCTTCCTTAGAGACTGGAAATTACAGTGAATACCTAATAACCCAAAGAAACTAATGAAATAAGAACAAAAAGAAAAAAATAATCCCTCCTAGCATTATATTTTATGGGCCATATCCTCGGCTGGTGTGAATCAACTTCTCTTGAAAGCAACCCTTACATAGTCTCAGCCAGTCAATTGGTTATAGTCCAGGTCAGCCTTACTTTTAATATTAGTCATCTAACATGGTGCAGATTTTTCAAAGGGTTTATCCCTGACTGATGTCGAGGGTCAGAATACACACATGTATCTTTGTTTACAACATTTAAATAATATTGATCACTTGGTTTCTGCCACTCCAAGATGGAACCTCTGAATCTTTACATTTCTCTCCTGAAGAAGTGTGGCTACTATTAAAAGGAAGGATTCCTAAAAAAAAAAAAAAGGTGATGGCACTCACAGTTCCTACTTTCTCATGCAGATAGCAATATTGTGTACCCCACCTAAAATGAGTGGGGAGTATGGATGACCTGTCTGAAAGCACTGGAGGTCCTAGCAGCAACCCCTCAGCATAACAGGTGGCCAGCCCACAATCAGGCAATGCCAAGATCATCACCAGTGTTCAAGGTGGCCTCCATGTGATCACTGACAAAGCATGGGCGGGGGGGCTTTTGCAGAAGGGGAAGGGGTCACTGGCTAACAGCCAGGGTGAGGCCCTGTGAACCCACAGCGGCCTCTCAGAGAACACGGGTAAGAAATTAGCTCTGAAGAAGGGAAACAGGCACAGGGAGAGAGAGCAAGACAAGCAACACGAGTGAGACAAAGCCTCCTAAGTAGGAGAAGGGAAACACACAGGATTGAAAAGGAGGCAACACTGGGAAAGCAGGTAGAGCACACACAGGGACTATGGGGAGAAAGAAAGACTGAGCAGGAGAAGTGCAATGCACAGGACCTGGAAGGAAGCAGAACGGGGAAGAGGAATGCAACCCACACAGGGGTAAAAGAGACAACGCTAAACAGGAGAAGTGTAACACACAGGACCCAGGAGGGGGCAATACTGGAAAGAGGGTAGTAGCACACACAGGACGTAAGGGGCAAATACTGTACTGGAAAGTGTATCACTCAGGAACTGGGAGAGGACAAAACTGAAAGGAGGCAGCAGCAGCAGCAGCATACACACAGCCTAAGGTAAAAACTGAGCAGGAAACTGCAACATACATACAAGGGTGAAAGAAGCCAAACACTACACCAGAAAAGGGCTCTACAGATGGAGGCAATACTATAGTGGAAGATGGCGACAGTGTTAAAGGACCAGACTGACACAACACAGAACTAAGGTGGCCATTCCTCCCCTTTGAAAGAGGACGCTTATGAAAAATACCTGGTGCAGGGCCGGACTGGAACCAGTGCAGCCCTACAACATGTATTTTTTCATAGGCATCCTCTTTCAAAGGGGAGGCATGGCCACCCTAATCAGAACTAGAGGTGGCGGATTGGGACCAAAGACACTCAAGGATATGAAGGGGAAGTATAGGGAGGCTCTGGGAGTGAATCTGGAAGCCAAAACATGCATGGGGATTGTCCGGTGCAAAAGTCACCCCCCATGCAGCTTTGCTGGTGATCACCCGGAAGAGTGCAGAGCCCTGAACTTAGAACCTGCAGGCTCTGCACTCTTCCGGGTGATCGCTGACAAAGCCATGTGGGGGAAGTTTCACACGGGACAAACCCTGTGCATGTTTTGGCTTCTGGATTCATTCCTGAAGCCAAAATCTGCACGCAATGGCAGGTGTGAATGTGGACTAAGACAGCACCTAGTGAGAAAGATACCCAGGCTTGAAAGGTTACAAGGGAACTATTCACAGAACCTGTGGACCAAGAGCTATGACCACAACAAGGGAAAAGACTAAGAAACAAGGAGAGGGGAGCACACAGAGGAACAGGCTTAAAAAGACACAAGAGCAATACATCCTGGGATTTTCCAGACAAAATATGGATAAACACACGCAGGCTGGAAAACTGAAGGAAACAGATGTTCCACCAGCTCCCTACTGCTCCCAGCATGCCTTAAGTACAGCTGAGAGCCAATCAAGAAACTTGGTGGGTGTGGCCACTAGTACGGAGGGAAAAGGGAAATATACAAAACCTTCACCTCAGATCAGTTGGGAGCAGTACTGGGAAAAAATACCAGCCCCATCCAAACCCACAGATGGGAATTTGAGGTCAACCCTGACATGGCCTGGTAATGGCATCAAGATGGAACCCAAATTTGTGAGTCTCTGAATGAAGTGCTTAGTCTCTTGCTCTACTTGTGGGGCCCCTTGGTCTAACGTGCCAAATAGATAAGCATGTTCACCAGTTCAATGTAAGAACATAAGGAGTATCATAGTAGGTCAGATCAGCGGTCCACAGAACACAGAATCCTGTCTTCGACAGTGGTCCCTGTCAGTCACTTTGTGTAAGAGCCCAACAGGTCAAGATGGAGCTATCCATTCCCTGCTGTTCACTCCCAGCTTCTGCAAGTCAGAGGTTGTGTCCCCTGACCTGTTTGACTAATCTCCCTCCCACCAACCTGCAAACAGGAAGTCATCCAAGCAATGTGCCACCTGCTGACCTGTTTTGTGCTTTGCTATGCACTCCAGCGTTTATGTAATCTTTTGAAACATCAAGTGGAGGAATGCTTGGAGGAGCTTAAGGGCTGACTTTACATTGTTTTTCACTGTGAGAGTCCTCATGTCACAAACATTCTTGCTGTAGTATCAATGGAGGCATGATGGGCAGCGTTCACTCTGGGCAATATTCTGTGTCACTGATCTCCCTTATGGGTAATGGGTCAGCCCTTGTTCGGTAATAGAAGTCATGGGTCAGCCTAAATTCTTCTGAAGCCTTCTAGTGTACCAATCCGAGAAGAGATAGTGTAGAAAATGAATAAGGGAAATGGGACTGCAACACTCCAAGTTTGCATACCCTTTCTAGTTTTTTTCTGAACTGCCCTCTGTTCCCATGACTGACTTATAAAAGGAAGTCTGATATGCTACCCTTTTGGCAGGGGCGGGGTATGTGATTAAGATACTAACCATAAAACACTCCCTCCAATCCATCACCTAGCTCTGGGGGAAAAGGAAGACAGGAGCCATGGTGGACTCTTTACTTTCTGCCCCCTTACCTGCAAAATTCAGTTATTGATTCTCTAGCTTTATCAGGTCTGGTCTACTTCATCTTCTGTCAGCTCTGCAATGCCACTTTCTGGTTCACCAAATGAATGATCATAAACTTCACCTGCTTTTACTGTTTTAGCGTCAGCACTCCTGACCACATATGTAATGGCTGTAGAAAGGCTAATTTCTGGCACACAGTCCTTAAAATCATGCAATGATGTGAAAAATGTGAGGGGGATCTTTGTTGAGGGCTTCCATTACTATTTATATAGCCCTTTCAGTGTTGAGAAGAGCTTTGTGATCCCTACCTAGATCAGCCTCACAAAAACCCTATGAAGTAGGTCATTATTATTCCCATTTTACAGGTGGGGGACTGAGACATAATGACTTGCCTGAGACCACCCAGTGAGTTCCTGTTTAAGACATTATTTGAACCCTGATCTCCAAGATCCTAGTCCAACATCTTTTTCCATTAGGTTACACTGGCTCTTCCAGGCTTTTTAGCTTTGTATATAATAAGAGGCCCAGAAATCTCAGTGGTTCCTTCTGGATTTTCTGTGAGTGAAACAGGAAGAAGGTGGAGTAGGAAACAATGTTTACACCAAGATGGCCCAATAATGATCAGCTTTTAAACAAATGAGCTACCCAGACGTCATGACTGATTTTGTTTTCTTCTAGCATTTTGCCACGGGAAACTCTACTCCTTTCTGTTTAAGCCAACTTTGCTTCTGTCCATTCAATTCATTCTAGGAACCAGTGCCTCTCCCATAGTCTTTAGAGGCTGACACAGCTTTCTCACACTCTGTCTGTTTTATTATTCAAGGCTAATAGCTCTCCAAGGGAATGCGCTTGCCCAAGGACAGAACAAAGATTGCTTCTGCCAAGCTGGCTACTTGTTCAACTGTGATGTGTAACTAAAATAAATCTGTTTTCTTACTTCATCCAGTCCCTTTAGACATATTAGGGAAGATCTTTTGGTTTGCCGTCCTTGCATTGAATATAAAACTGTTGGGGGTTAAAATTAGAATTGAAGTGTAGGGCACGCCATGCTGTCTTGCAATGAGTTATATAGAAAAACATTTAATCAAGAAGCCAAATGGATGGCAGCTTCTTACAAATGAGCAATAGGATCTGTAGCAGCACTTTGAACACTGCTCAGACTGGGTGGCAAGTTCTTGCATCAATGTTTTTGCAAGAGAGACTGAAATCCTGAATCCATCAAAGTCAGTGGCCAAACACTCATAGGGTGAAGACTACACTGATGGTAGTTAAGAGGAACATTTGATTGGACCAACTTCTACTGGTGAGTGTGTGCGCACTTCTAAGCATTTCTTCAGTCATCAGTGACACTATTTTTATATGTTTGTGTTCCAGAACTGGGCAACTATGTACAGTGATCACAAACACAGCTGAAATTTTTCAAGTGCTTTTTGTTTGTAGAAAATATCTGTGATCAGGTATTGTGGGTGAATCTTTACAAGCCCATGCCCATGGGTAGCCACTGGTCACCTGGAGCCAATTTGGGAAGCAATTCGGTCATCTGACTGGAAGTAGGGGATAAAAAGGAGAAGGGTCCTACAAGAATGTGAAGAAGGGTGAGTAGAGGTGAACAAGGAACATCATAGAACAAGGGAATTTTGTACAGGGGAAGCAACTGGCTGGTTGGCTAACTGGCCGGCCTGGGGACCCCTGAGTGGAAGGGGTAAGAAAAGCAAGGGAGTGTATTGGAAACCAGTAGTCCAAGCATGGGGAATGCGCCTGTCAATGAAGAAGTGGTCTTGGGTTGGGTATTGCACTGCAGAGGGGAGGATGGGTATTTTCTTTGCATACTTTTGAGCCCCAGGGATAGTGTCTGCCAGTGCATTGGTGAACCATGGTGGTCAGGATAGGCTCTGTGGTGCCAGGGAGAAGTGCCACTATTTTTGATTTTTTAAAAATTCAACACAAATGTTTGACCCAGATCTAAAATGTATAGTGTCTACCAGCAGTCACCAAAAGCCTTCAGCTTCTCTTGTGCATATCCCATATAATTAATGGATAATTACACATCTGCATGAATCATCAATAGGTATCCCTGTACAGACCTAAGAGTTGCAAGCAGCTTTGTTCTGTCCTGCTTTGCCTGCTTGGTTGCTGGTCTGTAGCATGGTTGGGGCACTAGCTATAATGTAAGTGATAAGAGGTGCAGGTCTTCTTGACACTGCTGAGAAAATACGAAGGCTGAGGGTGAAATGGGGAGAGGAGGGCATGTCTGCCTCTGACCACAGATCCCACCTCTCTGGTTCCCAACATTTGTGGAGTTAGGGCCAATCTACAAGAAATCTGCATGCCTAAAGCCTGGTACCTTCATCTTAGCTAAACGCTTAACTGAGGGTTAATGGTCTTTACCCTGCAATTTACCAACTAAAGTTCACATCATGAGGATCTGTGCTTTCAGGAAAAATTGTGGCATAAAGACCAATGTGCTTGAGATAAAGGCTTTTGAGCATGTTTAAACCTGGATAGTCAACCCCAGGGGAAATTACCATGCAATAAAGTTCCCCTAGATAACTTGTTCATAAGAACAGTCCTTAGGGTGATGGAGACAAGTTGTACAAGTCTTTCTCTTAAGCCGGACTTTTCCTATGGATCATACCATAGGATCACCTCAGTCAACCGTGGTGTGTGTGTGTGTGTGTGTGTGAACGGAGGTGAACGTCTGTTTGCGCACATCCAGATGTTCACCTCAGTCAACCACCCCCCGCGGTGAACCTAACCACGCTTTGTTCTCCCGCACCACGGCGGCGAATGAAGCATGGTTAGGGGGAAACCGCAATGCGGTGAAGGAAAAGTAACGTCTGTTACCTTACCATCACCGCATTCTGGAGTTCTGTTGGCGGGCGGCGGCAGCAGCCAGATGGGCCGCTGCGGCTGCCTGTCTTGGGGAGGGTGGGTGGCTGGGGAGTGCAGGGGGTGGGGCCGTGCGGCTGCACGCTGTGTCGCGCGGCCCCATCCCCTCCGGGAGGGGGGGTTGCCCAACAGACGTTACGGTTGGCAGCATTAACCCTGAGCTGTGGTTCGGCGGTCCCCACGGCCAGGGGCAAAGGGGCAAACATCTGTTGGCGCACCCCTTCATCCCCGTCCATGGTCCAAACCACCCCACGGCTCGGGGTCAATGCTGCCGGCCGTAACGTCTGAAATCACTCTGTGATGCGGGAGAGTGAAAGTTGTAGCTATTTTTCTCTTCAGTTGGAAAATGTGGGGACTTAGATAGGGTTTTGATCATTTGCACTAGAAAATTGCTCTGATATCATAATCCTTTTCTCTTTTAGTCCTTTCTCCAAGAAGGATAGACTTGGAGAATGGAAATTCTCCATTGACTCACTTAATGGAAATTCTACCTATTTTGACACTGCTCGCATACCTCTACTCCAGATCACGTTTTAAAGATTATATAAAGCCAAATGAGGAACTAGTATCTGTGCACGTCATGATGGTTTTATATTTTACTGGCCGTAGGTAAATGGAAATTGTATTGTGAGCCCAGTATATGGAGGACTGCAGTCTTGGGATTCTCTGAAAGATAAGAGCTCATATGTATCAGTGATTTAAGTGTTTTTCTTTCGTGTCAAAGCATATTTAAAACATGCCCTGATCCTCCTTGAACACTGATTCTTAGGAGAACATTTGCTGAATGAAAATATTGGATATCTGGTAAAATTGCTCTCAAATGCATGGTTTACAACAACAATGTCAACAACAGAGATGTCCCTCAGTTCAGTGAATTTTCTTTTTCTATCAACCAATTCCCCAAACTTCTTCCTGTCAGTGACATAACCAAGACCTCTGATGGGGGGCAATTTCTTTTGTTGGGGGATCAACAAAGAGGAGGGTAATAGCAGAGAGAGAGGAGAGAAATGAATGGGGGGGGGGACAGTGGCCTTTGGACACAGACCTCGCCAGTCCCCTCCCCCCCCACTTAGTTATGTTTCTGCTTCCTGTGCTTTTTGCCTCTTGTTCGTTCAGAGTAACCAACCATTTTCAGAGTGTATCTCTTACACATTCCTTTCACCCCAATAGCAACAAAAACATGCAAATATCCATTGAGATAATGACTCTATCATCCATTGGGGGTCCTGATTAAAGGCCTACCATCTGACCAGTGTCAGATGGTTTGATTTATGGCCCAGCCCCTTAGGTTTGGGCGAGGCTGAGTACTATCAACAGTCTGGGGAACTGGTACCATAACAGAAAGGGGGGGGGGGAATATCCCTTTGCTCTGCCCCTTATGGAGCCTTGTGATGTCACAATGCTCTGAAAGAGGTGAGGTCATGTGTCAGAAAGGTGTGGGAGAACTTCTTTGCGCCATCTGTTTCCTGTGCTCCCCCAACCAGTAAGTTTCATAACATCACAGCACTCTATGGGAGGTGAAGTCTCCCTGTATGAAACTGAAATAGGCCAGGCTGGGTCTAGAAGAGTCAGGCTTGAGGAACTTGGATTTGGGCCTTGTACAGGCTGGAAATTTTAGCAGTAGCAGAGCTCTAGTCTCAACCAACAATTTGGGAACTTCTGGTGGTGACTAACCGGCTCTTCATTCATTTGTAGTCATACATTTGCTCCCAGGACTGTTACCACACATTCACTAGTTAGCTTTTATTATTTCCTATCCTTTCTTATTACTCTTAACTAGCAGCTCTTACAAACATAAACATTTTTGGTTTTGCATTTACTTATTGTGATTTAGATTGTAAGCTCTCAGGCAGGGACCGTGTCTATCTTATTCTCTGTAAAGCGCCAGGTACATCACTGGCACTATATAAACGCTTATAATAATAATAATAAATTAATTAATTAATAATAAATAAATTACAAATCAAGTTCTTTACAAGAGAATCACGTTCACCACAGTGACTTTTCTCATTCTGGTGAGTTGTTCTCTCAGGGGTCTTATGCAACCAGAGTCTGGCTCTCTCATTGTAATCCAGTTCCCATTGACCTTTCAAGGGAAATCAACCTACTCCACACCTCATTTACTTTCTAGCTCTCTGCATTTTCTCTGCTGCTTCAGGAGTCATGTTGTAACAGTGCCACCTTATGGCTGACTGACTCCTTGTGAACAATCTTCATTGTTTAACTCTGCCGTTGCTCTGTACTTAGTTTGTAGGAAGAAGACTGTTTTCTTGTTTCCGCTCGTGGCATAAGTATCAGATGAAAGGGTTAACTAACAAGGACAAGAGTGTTCATACGTTTTAAAAATGTATTTATTTTGCAAATGACTTCTGTTTACGTTTCTGGCCTTATACGGACATTTCTACATCTGTGTGTTCTCTATAATCATCTCTGCAGAGCCGATATGGGAAGACTGCTTAAATGGATATCTACATTTGAGGTAAACTCAAGCCTTAGAGAATGAAAGACATTAACTTAAAAGCTGTTTCGCTGGTGCATTTTTTGAGGGGGCCTTGCTAACGTCTGCAAATTTCTAATTCCACAGCCATGCTGTTCTCTCTACCTCTGCCAAGGTCACAATCAGTGGTAATGTGCTTCTTTTACTGCTGTTGAGTCTATTAGGCTAACTCTATGAATGCCATACTGTTGGAAAAGGCAGACTATAATACTAAGAGCACTCTATTGCCCGATTCCTTTTGCTCCACATCCCCTCACAAAATATAAACATTCAACATAAATAGAAATGGCCCATTGCCAAACTACTGTGCTAAAGCACTTTCTGCAGTTTTTTTAAAAAAAAGATATTTATTTTGCAAATGACTTCTGCTGAAGTTTCTGGCCTTATACCGACATTTGTACATCTGTGTGTTCTCTCTTGCTGTCCCTTTTCATCAGAGTGGTAGAAAAAGGTTGGCAGTCGGTTCTCTTTGTTCAATGGTTTTCAGATGTATGTTGAGTGGTTCTCTGAAAATATCTCTCTTCTCTGCTCCAGCAACAATGCCAGCCTTCTCAATCCATTTTTCTTTGTCACACAAACATCTGTGCAGGTTTGCACTGCTGTCATCCTAGAACTGATCCATACCCTCTCCTCATTACAGAAAAAAGAAACCTATCAGGAAGCACAGGGTTCACAGTGTGTAGTAGCAAGAAATACAGTAAAATCCTTTTCCCCAATGCATGTGCGGACACCTGGGGAGCACGCTTTTCGTCTGGGTATGAGAGGTATTAATACACAAGACATTACCCCGCTTTTGCCTGCATTAGCCCTGGACTCACCTGCTCATGTGTCATGGGGCTGCCAGATGTTTGCCCTTGGACCACCCCAGGGCTGTGCCACACACATCATTGCCAAAAATGTGATGCATACTGTGCAGGCAGGCAACTCTGGGCAAATCTGGGGCAATGTGTTACCCTGTGACCAGCTCCCATGCATTCAGCACCATAGGGTCATGGCCTTGGCCAGCAGCTTAGGGTGCCCGAGGAGCAACTTCAACTCTGTGGTGGAGATGGGGAGGGGAGCGTGGGTGGACTGCGACAGGGCGGAACGCCTTCCCATTTGATATGGTCCCATGCGGAGCCTACGGGTGGCAGCTGGGGGGGGGGCAGAGAGCAACTACGGTCTCCAGGGGCTTCCCCTTTCATGTGAAAACACTTGACGAACACTGAACAGTTGATGTGCAGTGCATCTCACTGAGTGAGAGAGAAGCCAGTTCCAGGCTGGCAAAGGGCAGGTAGCCCCAGAATATAAACCGCTGGAGCTGTGTGCGCAAAGCTTTACTCCAAAGAGAATCCAACTGTGAAAGCACGCCCTTCTTCTTTCAGTCTTTCCCCCTTCCTGTTTTCTGTTCTTTCTTCCACTTTGCCACTTCCTGCTCTCCAGAAACACCATGGAGGTGCACAGGAACTAGAATTCCCTTTCCAAAAAAATCTATCTCTCTATAGTGATTATGACCAAAAAACACTAGCAAGGCAGGGCACATCTTTAGACATAGCAGCAGTTATGAACTAGTGGCAACCACTTGTTTGCTATTTTTTCAGATTCCAAATTGTGTTAAGCATGTGTGTTTAGACAAATAGATGTGATTATTATTATTATTATTTATTTATTATTATTATTAACAAACATTTATATAGCGCCAGCAGTGTACATGGCACTTTACAAAGTAATAAAATAGACACGGTCCCTGCCCCTAGGGCTTACAATCTGAGAGACAGGAGCTGGGGGAGAGACTTAGGAAGGGGAACAGAGGGAGAGACAAGGGGTCTAACATTCATGAAGATGCGAGGTCTCAAGTGCACGTACTTGGCTTGGTTACGATGAGAATGACAGCAGGCAGGTCCATGTTGCAAGGATAAGGGTAAACCGATCGTAGGTATAGGAATAGTGGCTCAGCAGGATAAAGAGTCAGACAGAGCAGAGCGAAAGAGGTGAGTTTTAAGGAGAGATTTGAAGGTATGAAGGGAGGGGGCAAGGCGGATGTGGACAGGGAGGGAGTTCCAGGCATGGGGGGCAGCAAGTGAGAAGGGACGAAGGCGCTTAGGGGAGCAGGGAAGGCGTGGAAGGGTGAGAGAAGGGACAGAGGAGGAGCGAAGTGCACGGGCTGGAGTATGGAGGGCGATAAGTGCAGAGAGGTAGGGGGGAGCAAGGTTGTGAAGAGCTTTATAGGTGAAGACTAGGAGCTTGTGCAGGATTCGTTCAGGAAGGGGAAGCCAGTGAAGCGAAGAGAGGAGGGGCTGCACATGGTCGAAGCGACTGGCGAGGTAGATGACCCTGGCAGCAGAGTTTTGGACAGAGATGAGGGGAGAAAGGTGAGACCGGGGAAGGCCAGTGAGAAGGAGGTTACAGTAATCGAGGCGAGAGATGACCAGAGCATGAACAAGAGTTTTGGCAGACGAGACAGAGAGAAAAGGGCGAATCTTAGCAATGTTATGGAGGGAGAAGCGACAGGATTTAGCAACAGAGTCAATGTAGGGTTTAAAAGAAAGGGGTGAGTCAAAGATGAAGCCTAGGCTACGATTATTATTATTAGAAGCATTTATATAGGGCCAGTGATGTACCTGGCACTTTACAGAGAACAAGATAGACACGGTTCCTGCCCGAGAGCTCACAATCAAGAGAAGACAGGGAGGGAAGACAGGGAAGGGGGAACAGAGGGACAGACAAGGGATGCAACATTCATGAGGATGTGAGAACTCAGGTATGCCCTCTTGGCTTGGTTACAGTTTGATAACCAAACACATAATGTGTTTAAAGCCAAAATGAGAAACGAGTGCTACATCTGATAACACTCATTGCCCCTAGACTCTGTATGTTGCGTTTAGTTTTCTTAATCAGCTAAATGATATGTTGAAATCCCCTGTACAGACTGGTGCCTCTTGACTAAATGAGAGCCAGTTAGAGTGCATGGATAATTTCAGTTTGTGTGTTGAATATAATGTGCTTCTGCTACGCTGTCTTTCTACAGCATTATCCATAGAGATGCATTGCCAGCACTTCCTAGCTTTGGACAAACCTCTCAAGAGAGTTGAGAACAAATGTTCTATCAGTGCGGCTCTGACCCATGGCTCTTTTTCAGCAGGTTATTGCCATGGCTTTTAGGGCTCAGGCTGCTGTTTTTCTTTTTCCCAGTATGTCCTTCACTTGGCGAAAACTGACATAGTCCCATTGACTTCATTTTACTTCAGCCCAAGAACTGATCCTATATTTCATGATGAAGTAAGCGTATTTCCCCACTCTTATGATATCAAAATCCTACTCGGCGGTAGCATCATACTTATGGAATTTATCCAACAAGCTGCTTAGATATCACTGACAAATAATGGGAAAGAGAGCAGGCCCCGTACTGAGTCTTGTGGGATTCCACTAGCAATGCAAAACAGCTTTGGATCATTATGACTTATGGGTCCCCTCTTTATCCTGCTCCCTGTGTAATATATATTATTTACATAAATGCTATTACAGGACTTGAAGACCCAAGCAGTGACCCAACACCACCCTCTAGACTGCTCCCAGATGCTTTTCATATTCAGCCGCTTTGGGGAACCTTCTAATATAGCCCAAAGGAAATGAAATTCTCTCTACATGCCCTCCTCCCCTCCATTTTTTTATCTGTTGTGTGAAATTTCTCTGTCTTATTTCAGACTTCCTACCCAGCATGATCATGTCTCTGCAGGGCTAAATCGACATGGGTATCTGAACAGCAGAACGCTGAGTAGCAAGGCTGAAAATTAAGGCCTTGCCTCTATGGTGTTAGAACTTCAGCTCCTGCTTGAGTTGGAGTTGAAGTCTTAACCTCTTCTATAAAAGTTTGAAGCTGCATAGACAGCCAAGCATTGCTTACTTCCTTTTCTACTTTAAAGGCTCTTCTGGAATGGAGGGCCTATGGTGGGATCCAGGGTGGGTGACTGCCCAGGCTCCACTATTTTTCTACCTCCAGGGGCCCTGCAGTGTCACTCACTTTACCAGGACAGGGTGCCAGGCCCCCACTCCCTCCCAGTAGGGCTCTAAACAATATTACCTCTAAGGCCCTGTGGGGGGCAGAGCCACCGGGAAGGGGGTTTGGCCCACAGGAGCCCCACACTTTATCTTCTTCACCGTGGGCCCTGCAAATTCTAAGGCTGACCCTGGTGGAGTCCATGCCTGTGCTTGGCATCTGACTTACTTGCTAATTCATGAGTGCTACAATAGCCCAAGCATTGCAAGACCACCATTTAGTAAGTCTAGTCTGATTTCAAGGGTGCCAGTATAGCATTAGATTCAGAGGACGGGAGATGAAAGAGTCGCGTCACCACCCTACCCCTTTCTGACATGTGCATGCCTCTTTCTGAGCATTGTGACATTGGGTGTTTTTACACACACATTTCTCCTGCATGTTTGCTGTTGCATCCTGAACGTTCTGTGTGTCTAAATCACTCACCCAGATCTTAAACATCCGGCTCTTTGAACTTCTGCATAGAACTTCTCCCAGAACTTTTGTGTGTAAAAAGCTCTCCGGGTAAACTGCTTTGCTCCAGGCAGCTGTGGTCACTTGGTTTCCATGGCAGCCTGTCATGTCTACAGCTGTGGCTACTTTAGGCTGCCTCAGGGCAGTGTGTGTGTAAAAAATGCATCCGGAACTTGTGGACTTGGAAACCCAGAAGATTGAAAAATCCAGAACTTTAAGATGTGTGTAAAAATGCCCATTGTAACACTTGGAAAAAGGACATGGTCACGTTAGAAACGGGCGGGATGAAGGTGGTCCTTGCCCCATGCCCCCCTCCAAGCACGATGTTGTTACAATGATCGGAATGAGCAGGGCTAGGCAGGGGTCAAGGGGTGCAACTATATTCCTTTGCATCCCCCTCCTGGCACCTACGTCTGATTTTGTAGGTGTGTGCGCATGTGTAGATTGTACGTATGTGTATGTCCCACTCCCTAATCAATTTTGATTCTACAGGCTGACTTCAAACAAATTGGGTAGAGAAGCCACCTCTAGGCTTGAGAGGGTATCTTTAATCCATTCAGACTTTTGCCTTCCTGGTAAGGCTGCCACAGAGAGAACGGCCAAACAGTTGAAAGTAGTAGTTTGTGGGATATGTAACATTAACCTATCTGATGAATTAGGATTATCAAATCCCAAAGGACAGGATGTTCATTAAACCTTATAATCTAGTGAACAACTTTGAAGAGAGCACTCTCAGGAAACAGAAAGAAACCTTTCCAAAAAACAAAGTTATGATGAAAATGGAGGGACTATCATGGCCACTCAGCCAAAGGCCAGTTCCAAACCACTCTTGGTTCTTTCCAGAGCTTCTACACCAGTTATTTCCCCCCATCTTTTCAAACTGATTGAGCAAAAGTGGGGATGCTATTTTGAAGAAGGAAAGGGTTGCTAAAGTGGGTATGAGTGAGCAGGGAGAATAAGGGGAAGGGAAGTTACAGCACAAATGTATAACAATTACAATTTGGGTTAACACGACATATTATCCATGTGAACCACCAAAACTAGAAGCATGTAATTATAAAGTTTTAAAAATGATTACCTCATTTTTACCTCATGATTACCTTAAATAAGTTTGCAGTCTTTCAATGGAATTTAATATTGTTGTCTCTCACCTAGGCACATAAATCTTCAATTCCAAGGGACATAATATCTTCTTCTGCTTGTATTATAAGATGTTCTGCCTGAAAACTCCCTCCTTCTCTCACTTCACCCCCTCCCCTGAAAATTGACCTCCTCTTTTAGGCTTTCCCTAGGTCCTCACCACCACCGATTGCTTATTTATGCTTCTCCTTATACTATCTTATCCTTCAGGATTCCCATCCTCCCTGTTTCTGACTTATTGCCAGTCTAAAGAAGGGCCCTGCGTGTCCTGAAAGTTTGCATACTCTCACCAACAGAAGGTGGTTCAATAAAAGAGATCATTGGAAATTCTTTACCTTCTCCCCCGAAATAAGCTAGGCACATGTATGAGCTACGTCTGAACTTAATGTACCCCTATCCCTCCCTATATCCCTTGGAGCAGTATCCTTCCCTAATCACCAGACACATTGCTTGTGCAAGTTGTGCTATATGATGATTGATTGATGATGAAGAAATGTTCCTAACCAATTTGTTTTTACCACCCATTATTTTTAATATTCTCCTACTCGTATTTCTCTATGTCCTAGCTTTCTGGTAGGGCCTATCCAATGCCCAGTGGAGTGCTGCTCAGAGCATGCATGCTGCGTGTGCAAACCACACATACCCCTGCCATGGGGCCTGTGGCACCCATGCATACTGTGCAGTTGTGCGTGCATGCTTGCAGATCGGCCCCAATGTCTTTTAACACAACTAAGTAAAATAAAAAGCAACTAATAGTGATTTCTAATCTCTTACATTTTAAAAATTCCATGAGAAAAGGAGCAAAATGTGTACTCCTCACAGCCAATGACAGTTTCAAGCTCCATCAACCAAGGTTGTTTTTAAGTGGAGATGCTTCCCCGCATGACCATCCATGAGCCATGGATCTTAGCCACAGGGCACCGACTCTCAGCCAGACAGCCACTCACGAAAATCCGAAGTCCGGCGTGTGAGGCAGGCCAAATGTGTGGCAGCTTCTTCGATGGCCATGGGAGCCACACCGGGAGCTGCCCGTTTGAATCGCTCCCCACGCACTCCACATGTGTGGGTGCACTATGTCAGAGCCACTCAGCAGCCACAGACACTTCCACCCCCACTTGTTTGAAAACATTTGTCTATTGTGTCCCTGGGACTATTAAGATATTGTGAATCATTTCTGGAGGGAAACACAAGTAAACTCTACAAAGAATCTTACAGAATGTTCACCTATCCCAAAGAAAAAGCAAGCTAAAAGGGTCATTGAGAAAAAAGTATTTTCAAGTAATTATTTTTTTAATACTGTAGTACTTTCTAGCTGTCTGCAAAATTCCTCCACATTAATACAGGGTCGTGGTTTGAGGAATGTTTTACTAGTTCAATCAAACTGCAAAACAAGTCACTATGATCCTGTAGGTTTTCAAATGTAGTGCATTGTCTGATCGTGGTAGATTTTTGCTCTTTGTTTTGAAAGATGTTAAGAATGTTAGTATTTTCAGTTCATTGTCTGCTAATTGCCTCCGCCCCTCCCCCCCCAGGGGTGCGGGGCGTGCGGCCCTTTGCTGCGCCCGCTGAAAGGAGACGGGGCAGGAAGGGGTTAAGGTTTTCTCCCACCATTGGGGCTGGAGCTGGGCCCCTAGAGCGGAGAAAACAAGCCGCGCCTGAAAGTGGGGAGCGCAGCCTAAGCTGCTAGTTGGCTCAGGCTGCGCTCCCATTGGGTCCAGTTAGGCACGTGGCCCCGCCCAAGGGGCGGGGCCCGTGAGCAGAGACACCTCTGCCCTGGCCTCATTCGAGCCCAGGAGCAGCATTGGAGCAGCGGACCCCGCGGGCAGCCCATTGTTTTCATGGGCCCGTGAGGCCGCTTCAGTGTGGGTCATCCTTTCTCGCGGGGGTGATGGGGAGAAGTAAAAGAACTGCTGCTGCAGTGGCAAAGAAGAGGAGGCTCGAGGTGGTGGAGTCAGAGCTGCCTCCCAGCGCAGAGCCACGTGCACCGGCACAAGGGCATGGGGTGAGCTCCACAGTGTCGGCCCCCGCCCCCACCACAAAGGTGGAGGACATTCAAAGGGGGGAAATCCCCCTTTCTATAAGGCTGGCGGGGTGTGAGGCACTGCTCCACCAGCTAACCGGGGAGGGGGGAAGCGGGCTCCGAACGGGGCTATCCACCTCACTGCCTGGCCCCTCAGGTTCAGAGGAGGGGGTTCCCTCACAAGAGGACTGCGGGAATCCACCCCCGCTACACAGGGGGTGGTGCCAGATTAACCCCCAGGCCCGCTACATTGCGGAGGATGGGGGGGTGCAGGCCTGGAGGGGTACTGGCCCAGCGATGGGGCCCACGGATGTCGTGCCCCCGCGACTGACCCCTTGGCTCTCATGGCTGGGGGGCTTGCGGAAGCTGCTCGGGTGGCAGGAGAATCGGAGACAGGGGGTGGCAGGGGAGAGCTGGGAGAGGGGTGCTCACTACCTTTCCCTGCCAATCCTGTAGGGATGATCCCCTACTCAGGTTTCTGTGACCCCACGCGGGGCCTGGTCCTGCAGGGGCAAGCCACAGCGGGGGTGGGACGTAGCCCCTGGGCTGGCTCCCCTCCAGGTCCCGTGGGTGCAGGGGCGGACGGGAGCCCCTGGGCCTCTTTTCCCTCAGGTCCCAGTGCTACAGTGGCAGGCTGCATTCCCTGGGCCTGTACCGGGGTGGGCTGTGGAGCCTCTTCCTCCCTTTGTGCAACCTAGGCTCAAACTGAGGGGCAGGGCCATCCACGAACAGGGCGACGAAGCCATGCAACGAAGGATGGATCGCATGGAGAGGGCCCTAAAAGTGCTGATAGACCAATGCACCCAGATGGCAAGAGCTCAGCAAGACGCGGCCTCAGTACCCCAGCCGCTTCCCAACACAGGTGTAGTACCCACCCATAGTGGGGGGGGGGGGTTGGGATGAGGGTGGTGCCGTCCTCTGGACCGGCCTATGTAGGGGGAGGTGTCACCCTCCAGAGTGCATCAATTGAAAGCCAGCAAGGTACGGGGGCGAGGAGAGGACTGACCCAGCTAATCTGGTGGGGCAAAACTTGGGTCCCAGTGGTGCCCCCACAGAACCCCATGGTGGGAAACGGGGGCCCCATGGGAACTGCAGGGGGGTGACCTTGCCCAGCCGCCACAACTAGCACCGCCTCACTCGCAGAGCAGGCTATGCAGGCGTGGGCCCCTGATACCCCCCCCCACTACCCACAACAGGGTTATGGGGTCCCCCCCAGGCAACGGCGCCTGCGCAGTGCACCCCCCTGAGGGCAGGAGTTACTCGGTGGTCTCTGACCCAATAGGGGGTCATTTGCTCCCGGCAACAAAAGAGAGGATATGGCAGGGCGAATATGTGGACCTTTTTGCACTGCTGTTTAGCGCTCTGATATTGGACCCCGCTGAACAGGAGAACAAGAAGGAAAAGGAGCGCTTTAAGCACCCCAAGGCAGACCGAAACTGGACTAATTGGACAGCCGCTTTCTCAATCTACATGGGGGTCATGATCCAGGCCTACCCCACCTGAGCCGGAGACCTGCTGAAGTACTCCGACATCATACGGCGTCCTTACGAAGCAGGGCCAGCGGGTGCATGGCTTCGCTACGATGAAGCTTTCCGTCACAGGGCGGCATATACCCCGGGCCTGCGATGGGATCAGCACGCCCACGACCTGTGGATAAACTGTATGTGCGGGGCGGGCAACATGCTCAGATCAGACAGCGGGCACTTGCTGGCTAGAGGGGGCACTTCCTCCGCCACAGAGTCCTTTCGGGAAGAAGGAAAGAAAGCGGTGGCCTCCTCCGCGGGCATGTGCTGGGAGTTTGACCGCCTCGGGAGGTGCTCCCGAGCAACTTGTAAGTTCCGCCATGCCTGCACGAACTGCTCGGGGCATCACGCTTCCACCACCTGTTCGAGGGGGAGGGCTGCCAAAAAAGGGAAACCTTTTCACGGGGGGGCCGGCAGGGGTGGCTACGGGGGAGGTAGTAAGAGCCCCAACACCAGTTAGGGTGACGGCGCTGGCTCGAGCCCTCCACTGGTACCCAGACAAAAAAGAAGTCAAGTACATAGTCGATGGCTTTCGAGACGGTTTTCGAATCCCAGCATACGTAGTTCACCAACGCCAATGTTGTCCAAATTTGAAGTCGGTGGTGGGGATTGTGGATATAGTTAGCACAAAGATAAAGAAAGAATGTGCTGAAGGAAGGGTGGCAGGCCCATTCCCAGCCCCACCATTCCCCGACATGATAGTATCACCACTGGGAGTGGTGCCCAAAAAGACCCCGGGGAATTTCGACTAATTCATCACCTGTCGTACCCCCGGGGGGGATCAGTCAATGACGCTATCCCCAAGGAACTTTCCTCGGTGCGGTACGCCTCGTTCGATTCGGCAGTTGCCCTAGTGAGATCCTTTGGACCCGGCGCCATACTCGGGAAGTGTGACATCAAGTCTGTCTTTCGTTTGCTCCCCGTCCACCCAGACAGTTTCCCGTTGCTCGGCTTCCTATTCGAAGGGGGGTATTATTATGACAAGGCCATGCCAATGGGGTGTTCGAGCTCCTGCTCCACCTTCGAGCGGTTCAGCACCCTAGCGGAGTGGGTTGTCAAGCAACGGTACAAAAAAGGGGGAGTGACAAAATATCTCGATGATTTTTTATTCGTTGGCCGGGCAGAGACAGGTGAGTGTGCAGACTTGATGCGAACCTTCCTCAGGGTGGCGGCGGAGCTGGGTATCCCCTTGGCCCCCGAAAAAACGGAGGGTCCAGCCACCTGGTTAACCTATCTGGGCATTGAACTCGACACCGAGGAGGCCGTTTCCCGCCTCCCCGAGGACAAACTGGAAGCCCTCCGGAAAAAGACTGGCGAATGTTTGGGGGCAGCCAAAATTATGGTTTGCCAGTTCCAGTCAGTTTTAGGGAGCCTCAATTTTGCTTGCAGGGTGGTGGCACCGGGGCAGGCCTTTCTGTCCCATTTCTACACAAAGCTGGCCGGCAGCCCCCTCCCCCACCATCATGTCAGGGTCACCAAGGAAATGAAGGACTTTCAGATATGGAAAAAAAATTTGGACAAATTTAACGGCACCAGTTTTTGGAGAGATCAACTCCTGCTGGAAGCGGAGCTCCAGGTGCACTCGGATGCTGCAGGTGGGGCAGGTTTGGGGCTAATTTTTAGGGATCGGTGGGTAGCAGCCCCATGGCCGCTGACCTGGGTAGAGCGAGGGATCACGAGAAACCTTACATTTTTTGAGCTCTTTCCGATTGTAGTGGCCATACACTTGTGGCCTGACGGGCTGGCTAATCGTTCAATTCTCTTCTGGTGTGACAACCAAGCGGTTGTCCATATAATTAACACCCAGTTCTTCAGGTCCCCAAGAGTCATGAAGCTGGTGAGGGTTTTTGTGCTCACATGTTTGGAACATAACATCCTGTTCCAGGCCAGGCATGTGCCCAGGCTGGACAACAGTGTAGCTGATGCTCTTTCTCGCTTCTAGATGGAGCACTTCTGTCTGCTGGTGCCTCAGGCCCGGGTGAGCCCAGATCCGCTGCCGCCGCTGGTGTGGAGCCTTGGGTTGTAGAGCTGCAAACCACCGTGTTAGGATCCCTTGCGCCACGCACCAGGACAGCTTACGACAGGGCATTCAGGGAATTCCAGAACTTTCAATGTGAACAGGGTTGGCCCCAAGGTTTCCCGATCCCCGAATGCCATATGTTGCAATTCGCCATGTCCCTGCGGCGCAACGGCGCTGGCCCGGATACTATCTTGGGCAAACTATCTGCCCTGGCCTTCGCAAGTAATATGGCGGGCCACCCACCCCCCGACCGGGTTTTTTTCACCAAGCGACTGCTAGAGAGCTGGCACAGGGAGGGTGGAGGGAACCTCCACCATCGAGTCCTGATCACACTACGAGTGCTACTTGACATGTGCAAGGCACTATCCCATATCTGTTTTGACCACTTCGAAGTTTTACTGTTTGATTCATTATTCAAGTTAGCCTTTTTTGGAGCTTTTCGAGCAGGCGAATTGGTAGCGGACTCAGTGAGGGATAAGTCAGGTAGGGCACTCCAGTTTAATGACATCAAGATCGGCCCAATGTCGCTGGCGTTGAACATCCATCGATCTAAGACAGACCAGAGAGGGAAAGGGCAGGAGGTTAGGCTTAGTTACGTAGAAAATGATGAAATGTGCCCAGTATCGGCTGTGAGAGCCTACGTAACAGCACGGGGTATTGCCCAGGTCCCCTGTTTAAACACGCCAAAGGGCAGCAGGTTACCAGGTACCAATTTATGGCAATTATGAGGGCTGCTCTGGCTCACCTAGGGTTACCCCCAGCAGCATACGGCACACACTCCTTTCGCATAGGAGCAGCAAGCTTTGCTGCTGAGAACAGCATGCCAGATCAGGGCATCAGGGACCTGGGGCGTTGGAGGTCCAGGGCCTTTCGGACATACATCTGGGGGACCCCCCCTGCCAACCGACCTTAACCGTTTCTTATCTCCACAAGTGCATGGCCGCCGCCACGAAAACAGGTGTGGATCATGGGCCACAGTCTGGTATGGTGGGCAGGCAAGGCGTCAGGGCAGACCGGATGGGGAACCCAATTGGGTTTGTCAACACAGGCCCACATCCAATGGATGGGTCGCAGAGGAATGAAGTGGCAACACCTATTGCCGTCTGTTTATACCAGGCTCCGGGGCCCTTCACCCGACATCTTAGTAATCCACCTGGGTGAAAACGACATTCCGCAACGGAAGGGCATCCAGTTGATCAAGGCCATAAAGTGTGACCTGTGGGAGATTAAGAAACTTTTCCCCGGGGTTTTCCTTCTGTGGACTGACATGGTTGAACGGATGGTCTGGGGTGCGGGCGTCCACCCACAGAAGATCGACAGAACCAGGAAGACGGTCAACCAGGATGTAGCGAAGTGGCTCACTGGCCTTGGGGGCGGGCATATAGTTACACGGGCCCTGTCGCACAAGAAACCCGCCCTGTATAGGCGGGATGGAGTGCATCTGTCCCCGGAGGGGAATGCCATGTACCTGAAGGCTCTCAAAGGGGCCCTAGTTAGTGCATTAGAAAGATTCTAGGTGGGGTGGGGGTTGGGTTCGTCCGGGCAAACCCGGCAAACCCTTAGTGGCAGGGGTCCAGTACTATAAGTTAGTGTAGTAGTTAAAGGGGTCATAATTAAGAGTCATCTCCTAGGAGATGGGGAGGCCCACCTGCCGGAAAGCAGGGGAGGGCAACTGCCAGGGCTGCCTCCCTGGGAGGGGTGTCGTGCGACGGCGGCAGGGACAAGTATGGTCCCCCGTCGGCAGGCAGCTTTCTCCTTACTCGCAGTGAATGGAGTGGACCCCCTCACAGACGGTGAGACCACTTGAGGGGGAGACGTGTGAGCGTCATTGGGGTGGCAATCGAGGGTACATCGAAACCACCCCTGTTTCATGTTGGATTTACTGTTTGGCCAGGGTAATGTCGAGTACTGGACCCGCATCGCACTAGGCGATTTGCCCCCACCGATTCTGATTGTAATCTGTTAAATAAAGAGTGCGGCCGTTTATCCCCAATACCGTGTCTTGTCTCCTTCGGTGCGCCCGCAATACAATGACTACTTCAGTTTGCACAGCTGGAAGACTTCCCCTTCTTTCCCTGTTCTGTCTTTTCCAGCTCTGATTTGTTATTGTTTGAAATTCTGAGAATGTTTTACACACATTTACAGTGTACAGCATTCAGACACTGATAAACGCAAGACAAGTATGATATAAACGATAGTGGGAGACTCTGGAGGGTCAATTCAGGGAGAAGTGCACATCTGTCTCCAGCTGTGCAGCTATTTAGGAGTGAAATGACTGGCCCTGGGTTGGGCAGAGATAGTAATTATTTTTGTTTTAGATGGGAGGATCAAAGGTTATTCTCAGGAAGTAAGGACAGGGACTTTGGTATCTAACAGGAAAGATTTATACAGGGCATAATTTAGTATATGGTTTGCACATTAACCCAGTGCTAATGCATATAGATGACAGCAGTAAAGTAAACAGTCTTGATAGAAGATTAATTATAATTGGTGAAAAGCAAATTAATCTACTGGTCTTGAATCTCCCACCAGTTGGCAGAATCTCCAGCAGCTGTTACATTCCAGTACCATGCTCTGAAGAAGAAGAAAAAAAAGGTTGCTTAATTTGAGGATTTTTGAGTACAACACAAATCACCTCTTCTTTCTTGCCTTTCAATAATGAACTCTCCACATTTTCTAAACCAGCATTCAAGGACGGACTAATGTGACTTATGGATTGCTTCCTTTAAAAGTTGGATCATGTGGCTTGGTAATATTTAGAAGCAGTAGTTTATAAATGACTTTTCATAATTGAGTGTACTATGACCTCATGGTCAGTAGATGAGATGTGATGTTTACTTCTCCACAGTTTCCTGATACTGTTCCAGAATTCCATGAAGTGGCTTTCTCATTTTTCCAGATCCTTAGCAAGACTCGTATATGCAAATGGTTTTTCTCTGTTAAAGGTTCTTCAGTGTAACATACAAAAATACACATTGTGTGAGCAAGGAGGAGCAAACTGAATAAGCCACTAGAGAGGAAATGTTGGAACACTTGTGAGTGTGCCAACTTTAGCTATGACCTTTTTTCCTTGAGAAATGTAATGGTATTGTGATGTGAAAACCCATTCCTTTTTTCAGTAATATGGACAAACGTACAAAAGCGTTTCTGTTTAAAGGTATGGCTTACATGTCTCTGTGTAAACTTTGGTAGGAATATGACTGGATTTCTCTTCAGAGGCCTTAATTGTGCTCTCCCTTACAGTGGTGTAAAGCTGAAATCACTCCACAAAATCCAATGGGGTGGTTTCTGTCTAAAAGCAGTCCTGAATAAAGTCTTAAATAAACAGGAGATATCTATCACAAGCACCTATAATATGACTATTACTAATCTGCTGCCTTTTCTGAGCAGGGTAATATATTTCACATGCCTTTCTATTATTTATGGTGTTTCTTTTATAAAAGAAGAAAATGTGTGGAAGTGTCATTTAATAATCGCAGCTCGTTTATTTTAGAAACACACAGTATGAATACCTGTTTCCTTTCAGAGAGTATGATTGAGTGTGTTAATGTCCATGTGACTGCTGAGTGAAGACTTGAAGGGCTGCTAGAGGCTAGGGAAGCAGCGAAAAATGCCTGTCACCATCCTTCTCTTAAGCACTTGACTTGGTTTCCATTTTTATCCATGGAGAATATGCCCAAGGACAAAGAATTTGTCCTCCTCAGATGGATGACATTCAAAGATTTCACTGGGAGCTCTGGGTGCTTAAAGACGGAAGGACAGAGGTGGGAGTGAACGGTCAGGGCCTGCCTTAGGATTTGCACAGCCCATGACGTAGATAACAAGGAGGGGGGCTGGTGGTCCCTCCCCCCTTGGGGATGTCCTCTGCAGTACCCTGAAGGTAGTCGTGTTTGGGACCCCACTAAGTGGGAGTGGTGCCCCCACAACCTGTTTTGGTGAAAATAACAGGCCACTGAAGGGCCCTCAGAAAGAGTGGGGCCTAGGGAGGCCACCCCAGGTTGCCCTTTGAATTGTGCTGCAGAGTTCCTCAAACGCCCAGAGGGGAAGTCCGCAGATCAAATCTAGATCTAGGTTTGGATGGCAATCTTCAGTTAACTTACTCTGTGTAGGGGCATAGCTACCATGGAACGAGGGGGCTCACTTGGGCCCGGGCCGTGGATTCTATACAGCCCCTCTGCAAATGGCCTGAGCAGCAATGCTAGGAAATGTTCGGAGTGGGGGGCCGATACTCTGCTCCCACTCACTCTGAAAATGTTCCAGAGGTGCTCAGGTCACTTGCAAAGGGTCCCACCAAGAAGGGAGTTTTCAGAGTGGGAGGGGGTGGAGTGCTGCCCCCACCAACTCTTAAAACTTCCTTCTTGGTGAGGTTTCACTTTCTGCCACTCCAGGAAGCCTCACTGGGAGGAAGGGCAGAACCATAACTTTTGTGGGGGAAGGCCTAAGGTGGCCAGGAGTCTTAGGTGCCTCCCATTGACTGTTTTCATCCCTGATGTTCAGGGTCTTTTTCTGTCTATGCGGAGGGCTGAATTTCAAGGGAGAAAGAGTTAGGTGGAACTCTCAGACTCGTGTCAAAGTAAAGAGTCTACTTAATTCAAATGACTTTTTAGATCTTAGAAATAAAGTTTTGTGTTCTGCAGAACCGATACCAATGGTTAATGTACTAGATTCTATTTGGAAAACCCTTTTGGGTTTACTTTCCATAGATATTAATCAGCAAAGGAATTTTGTGGTGCTAAGTGTGTATTGAATAGGTAAACTAGAATATATTGCAGAACCCAGACCACTGAAGCCTTGGTAGAACTTCAAGAGAAAAGGAGCACTTATTGTCAGCTGATAAATAAGAAAAAAATGGAACATAGGCAGGCCATGAGTAGGGATGGGCGAACAGATTGCGGTCTGGGTTCGGCGGTTCGGTCCGGTTCGGTTTGCCCGTTTGCCCATTTGCCCGTTCGGGTCGCGCGCCACGTTCGGGTTCGGCCGTTCGGTTCAGTCGTGTTCAGTTTGGTTTGGGCGTTCAGAAAAAGTATCGCAAGAGCCCATGATCACCCCGGAAACAGGAAATTCAAGTGCGTGCGGAGCTTGTGTGGATGAGAGCGTGTGTTTGTTTGTTTTTGATTCGTGTGTGTTTTGGCTGTGTGGTGTGTGTTGGTTTTGGTTTGGCTGTTTGGTGGGTGCTGTGTGTATTGTGTTGGCTGTGTGTTTAAAAATAAATAAATTTTAAAAAAATGGAGAAGGAGGTGACCAGTGCCACCACCATTACACGCTGGGCCTGGGGGAAGGCCAAGGTGGCAGAGCCGGTGGTGGAGATAGAGGTTCCTCCGGCCACTGCTGGACCTTCGATGGTGTAGGAGGAGCCAGAGCCGGTGAGCACAGGAGGTGCTGCTGCCACTGCTGCCAGGTTTGTAAACTTTTTTTTTGCTTTGAGGACAAGAAACTTAAGGCTCTATCTGTTAGAGTGAGCTCACTGGCGTGTGGGTGGGTGCATGGGTGGTGGGCATCAGCCAGGCACAAACAGTGGGCATCAGCGGGTAGCAGAGAATGTCTGCCACAGAGAGAGAGGGTACTGTAGTGTGGGGGGCTCCTTCAGCAGTCAGACACCAGCACGAGCAGCACCCCCACCCAAACATGTGCCAGGCTAGCAAGGGTCTCCACTCTCCAGTTGCCATCCCATTCCCTACGCACCCCCAAATAAGGGCAGGATTTGCATGTGCCAGTCACCAGGGTCTTTCCAGTTGCCATCCATAGCGCCCCAAGGAAGGCAAGATTTGCACGTGCCAGCAAGGGTACTTCTAGTTGCCATCACAACTAGCACCCAAAGAAGGGCAGGATTTGCATGTGCCATCCAGGGTCTCATCCCTCCACAGCACCCAAAGAAGGGCAGGATTTGCACGTGCCAGCCATCCAAGGTCTCCCCATTGCCATCCCAAGCACCCCAAGGAGGGCAGGATTTGCACATGCCAGCGACCAGGGTCTTTCCAGTTGCCATCCATAGCACCCCAAGAAGGGCAAGATTTGCACGTGCCAGCAAGGGTCTCATCCCTCCGTAGCACCCAAAGAAGGACAGGATTTGCCCATGCCAGCCAGGGTCACATCTCCTGTTGCTATCGCTACTAGCACCCAAGGAGGACAGGATTTGCATGTGCCAGCCAGGGTCACATCTCCCGTTGCTATCACTACTAGCACCCCAAGGAGGGCAGGATATGCATGTGCCAGACAGGGTCTCTCCATTGCCATCCCAAGCACCCCAAGGAGGGAGGACTAGAGGCATCATCATAAATGCATGATATTACTTTGGTGTTCTTAATGTGTTCCCATTTCAGAGAGGAAT
>QEPC01005117.1:9406804-9438360 GCA_003113815.1 Sphenodon punctatus
TGAGGAGAACAAAACTGCTGGGAGAGGGAGCCTTCTGAAACACCTGCTGTTCAGGAACAGTGACTAGCTCAGAAGGTGTTGGGAAGGGGGGAGGCAATCAGTTTTGTTTCTTGCTGTGCCCGCCTCACCACAAGCCCCATTGACTCCGTGCAGCCTAGCCCATGGCCAATCGCAGACTGCGAAGCCAGTGGTCTGAGGTGAAAAGGGATGGTGATTCGGCAGGTTGGCTGCTACTCCAAGCCTCTCCACCCCTGGTGCCTGGAAGTCTGCTCCTCAGCTGACTCCCCCTCCCTGTCACATTTTGCCTTCCAGTCACATGTTTTTGCCACCCGAACTCACCAAACACGATCCGTACTGACCGAATTGTTAGGTCATTTCGACGTCCGGAATTGAGTTTGGTTCGGTCAGTTCGTGTTTGGATTCGGGTTCGGTTGTCCGAACAGGCTGAGTTTGGGCCAAACTCCGAACTTCTGAACCACGTTCGCTCATCCCTAGCCATGCGGCATAAGTTAGAAAAGGTTGTTACAGACAATGATATCTCTACCTTTTGGTCCCTAGTTGCTTTTGTCTTTAAGAAGTATGTGATTAATTCCTCTATGGTAATTACAGGCTTTGATACATCAATTTGTCTCTTTGTAGAACACCACTGAAGGTGGTAATCAGTATCTTGCCAGCCCATAATAACTTTGCCTGGAATAGGTGGGAACTGTTACAGTTACAGAGGAAGAAGTTAAAGTCTTAATTTCAGTTCAGAGTGCTAACAGAGCTCTGATTTTATCCTCGTTGAACACTATCATATTGAAGTAGAATGGTGAGCTCCAATTTTAGCAAATATTTTAATATCTGGACAAAACTGGGAATTTCTTGGATGATTGGAGCCTAAGTATAATAAATCCCATATTCAAGAAAGGAAATCTCCATATTCCTTCTCGTAGTGCCCTACATCTTTGATAAATGTTATTTCTAAGATCTATTCATGGCACCTATTGAATAAGCTATTGAATTGAGATAAAAGTGAAGGGAATATAGTTCCTGAGTAGGCTGGTTTCAGAAAGGGGCTCTCAACTATTAGGAATTGTTTTATTCTTGACTAATTACAAGTATTTCAAGTGTAGGAAAAAGAAACTGTACGCTGCATTCATTGATTTGAAAGGAGTTTTCGACTCCATAAATAGGACCTGTCCTTGGGCTAAATTACAGAAAGTGGATCTAGACCCTCGTTTATTATGACTTTTAGATAAGCTCCATCATAACACCAGGGCCAGTGTTAAGTTGACAGATGGTAGATGCACTAACCACTTTCTGGTGCTGAATGGTGTAATACAAGGTTGTCTGCTTGACCCATTTTTATTTAACTTCTATGTAAATGATCTTGTAGGATAATTAAGGAGGGATTCCTTCTTTCCACTGCATCTTGGGACGTATTCAGTCCCGACTCTTCTGTATGCTAACGATATGGTTGTGATCTCACAAACCAAAGTAGGATTGCGTAGGGCCCTTTCTAAATTAGGAAGCTATTGTACAGATGAGTCTTTGTTTATCAATTTTAATAAAACATTTTGCTATTCAGAAGTAACAGAAGGAGTGTATTGTGGACGATAGGAGGGGGAAAGAATTGAGCAGGTTTCCTCTTTCAGATACTTGGGCATTCATTTTTCAGCTACTGGCTTGTGGAATAAACATATCTGTTCTGTTAGTGCTAAAATCAAACAGTCTGCCTCTGGTGTTATTCAATTTGAAAGACTTTATTTGGGAAACCTTATATGCCCTGTAGTTAAAGTTTTTAAAACGAAAACTCAAACCCAAGCTCTGTATGGAGCGGAGATTTGGAGTGTTGCTCTTGATAACAGCAATAGTTTTCTTAGAAAATTGCTGGGCTTCCCTCAGACGGTCCCAGGCTGGCAGTCTTTGAGGGCTGAATTTGGGTTACTATCTCTCCGAAGTGAAACTTTGTGGTCCAGGCTATCTTGTCCATGTCAGAGCAATGTGGTGGAGTCGTTACCTCATTACTTTTTGGAATGTCCTTATATGAGAATACAAAAATAAGATGGTTGGCTCAGTTGTCTTCCCCTAATTTGATTTGGACTTTTCTTTGACAATTTCAAATAAGCCTAAATTATTCTTGAAAAGTAAAAGCCCCAAGATAATTTTCAATGTTGCAATGTTTGCCCTCCTTGCAGCCAGAATTAGGGAGACTTTGGTTGCTCCATCGCTGATGAATTAGATATACTGTCTATTGTTGTAATTGTTATACTGCTATATACTGTCTGTATTTGCTTTTGTTTGTTTGTCTTATTGTTTTCATTTTTTAACAGTCAAACGGCTATCAAATAAAATCTTTTGACTGACTGATTGACATAGCTGACTCATGAGGGGGGCACAGGGAGCATGATATAACCTTGCCCAGATTTTCAGAAGTCCTATAGGCTCTTAGAGAACCCCTGCCCAACCCCCCACTCCTGGGTCACCCCCACCCCTCATTATCGACAGTTACCGGTCACCTATACCAGGAACTGTGGGAGGTCCACAGTTTAGGAAGACCCTGCCCCCTTTCCCTTACAAGGGGCCATGAGCCCACACTATGAGCCACAATCTTGCTATGCCACTGAGCATAAATGGTCTGCAGATTGCAGTTCCTGGGCCACAAACCACTTACTCCAGAATAGTCCCATTGAAGCCCACAGTTTGTGAATTATGGCCCAGGACTATTTTTTAAATGAAATCTGCCAACACAGGTAGACCCAACACTACAGCAAAATTTTCTTTGCAGGTTGCCAGCCACATAGGATACTTGCGCACACGATGGGAGCGGGGGGGGGAGGGGGGGGGAGAGGACGGACCACTGTGAATTGAAATCATGACAAAAGGAATCACCTGAAGCTCTGCTCATGTGCGTGGGGTTTTTAACATCACTAACCCATTTCTGCCATGATTTCACTCCCAGATGACAGAGCTGGATTTTGAGCCCCGTCGTCGGTGAGTGAAATCATGGCAGAAATGGGCTAATGATGTTTAAAACCCCTCACACACGTGTAGAGCTTCACGTGATTCCTCCTGACGTGATTTTGGCTCATGGCAGTTTCACACACACACACCCCACCTCATGTACAAATGCCCATAGTAGCCCAATACTTATGCCATTGTATGGAGGACAGAATCTTGGCCTATGCTTGTGATTGATCTAAGTAGCAGCAAAACTGATGCTGCCTTGATGGATTCAGTTATCAGCAAAAATCATGAAAGGCCTTGAAAATAATTCCGTTCTAATCCACCTAGAAGTATGGACCTGAAGTTTACTCATTATTATTGCTGCAGCCTTAGTATAATAAAAATGAGTACACACAAAGGCAAATTTTAAAACCTTTTGCAGTATGTAAGCCAGCTCTTTAACAATGAGAGTGAGGAAAAATATTTCATTAATCTCCATTTCCCTACCACACTGTCTGAGAAGGATACATCCTCTTCTCTTTATTAAACCACAGCAGGTGTGGTAAAACTCCAAGATTTGAGTCAGTAATTGACAGCAATACTGTGGTTAGAGAAGGAAAAGAAGGATTGGAAAATAATTGGATAGAAACTACCCCATTACTCTGATGACCACAATCCCTGTATCACCATCCTTGACATTTAAAAGACTCATAAAGCCTATAACATGTACTATAGTGTCTGCTTGCGCTGAATTAAATTCTGGCTCCATTGAAGTCAATGGGACTTTTGCCATTGACATCAGTAAAGGAAATACAATATAATCTCTATCAACTGGACCTCCTATAGTGGGGTCCTTCTTATTCTGGACATGCTTTGTGGGTGCAGCCACATGAGTTGGGGCGGGTCTGATCTGCTCTGTGGTGGGTAAGTGTAGCCGCCACACTTTGGGTCAGTGGAGAGAGATGGCCACATGGTCTGCCCCCCCTGTGGCCATCACCAGTCCCACCGTGCCCTGGGGTGGGTTGAGGAGCCAGCCACAGGGGGCTAGATGCCCAGACTTCTGCTGTGTAGCAGGGTTGGGCCAGCAGTTGCTAGGCAGTTGTTGGAGGTTGGAGGAATATATGCATGTGCCTACCCCTGCCTAACAGCTGATCATGGGGGAAAGGGCCTGAGAGGAGCGAGCACATTCCTTCCACCAACAGCTGATCGGGGGAGGGGGAACTGGGAGGCATGATCAGCTGTTGGGAAGGTGGAATAGGAGAAGGAGGTCCTGGGAGGAGTGATCAGCTGTTGGGTGGGTCAGTTGGGGGGAGGGTAAGGGAGCATAGGAGGATAGTGCACTCTCCTCCCACCCACCCAACAGCTGATCGTGGGAGGGAGTCTGGGAGATGCTCCTCCAAGGCTCCCCTCCTCCTGATCCACCCACCCAAGAGCTGATTGCTCCTCCCAGGCCCCCTTCCTCTAATCCAACAGCTGATCGCAGGGGAGGAACCTGGGAAGAGGGTGCACACTCCTCCCAGACCCCCTCTCCTGCAATCATACATATGGTATGGTACTGAGACAGCGTTGGTGGCTTTGGTCGACAGCCTCTTAGTAGAGCTAGATAGGGGTTGTATGACCCTTCTAGTTCTACTGGATTGATCAGCGGCTTTCCATACTGTGAACCATGAGATGTTAGTGACTTGCCTGTGGGACCTGGCCAGGGTGGATGGAACCATTTTACAGTGGTTCCATTCTTACCTCGCAGGTAGATCACAGCAGGTGGTTCTAGAGGACTGTACTTCATCCCCTGGACCTTTCTCATGCAGAGTCCTGCAGGATTCCATTCCGTCACCTCTCATGTTTAATGCGTATATGAAGCTGCTTGGGGAGGTCATGCACAGCTGGGGAGTTACTTGTCATCAATATGTAGATGACACCCAGCTGTATTTATTATTTTCATCTGACCCAGGCCCTGATGTCTTCTTTGTGGTCCCAGTGTCTGGCCGCTGTGGGGGACTGGATGAGGTCGAGCCGATTGAAACTCAATCCTGATGAGATGAAGGTGATGGGGGGGGGGGGGTTGTCAGTGATCTGGGGGAGAACACCCCTGGGTGTCTGACATCCATTGGTTTCATCTGTGCAGAGCTTGGGGGTGCTCCTGGACTCACAGCTGCGCTTGGATTCTCAGATGTCAGCTGTGGCCAGGGGCGCCTTTCGCCAATTACATCTAGTGAGAAGGCTCCATCCATATGTCTCAGACTGAGGCCACTTTTCGACGTGCAGCAGCCTGTGATCAGGCGCGGGACCGGCAAAACAGCCGCGGCGCTGTTTTAGACGAACCGGAAGCAGAAGTTGTGCACGTGATCCGGGGCCGCGTATTCTTTGCCGACCGCGAGCGAACCACCCTGATCTCTCTGGGGTGACATACGCGGCCAGAAAAGAATGCACGGCGCCAGATCACGCGCACAACTTCCGCTTTCGGTTTGTCTAAAACAGCGCCGTGGTTGTTTCGCCGCTCCCGCGCCTGATCCAGCTGCACGTCTAAAAGCGGCCTCAGACCATTACCTCACCACCCTCATCCATGCATTCACCATCTCAAGACTGGGGCTGCCCTTGATGATGGTTTGGAAGCTGCAGCTGGTGCAGATTTGATGTGGCCCGTCTCTTGACCAGGACAGGCTGCAGAGAGTACATTACACCAGTGCTCCAAGCACTGCACTAGCTGCCTATTATCTTCCAGGCCTGATTCAAGGTGCTGGTTTTAACCTTTAAAGCCCTTTACAGTCTGGGTCCTGCTTCTCTGAAAGATCACCTCACTCCTTGGGCCCCTGGGGTCATCTGGGAGTGCCCTCCTGGAGGTCCTGCATTTTTAGTGGGTCCATACGGACAGGAGGGCATTCTCGGCAGCCACACCATCACTTTGGAATGTCCTCCCGACAGAGATCTGCCTCGGCCCAAATCTCCTTCTCTTCCGACGTTGTTGTAAGACCTGGCTCTTCCTCCAGGTGTCTGGTGGGGGGAGGGGTGATGGGATGAGTTAGAGGGTTTGGGAGGGTTCTTTTTGTAAAAACTGATTTGAACGTTAATGTTTTTACTTACGTATTTATATTGTATTTCTATAAAATGTGTATATTTTGATTTTATTGTGCGCTGCCTCAAGTCGCTTTTTGGGGGAGAGGGGCAGGATAAAAATGTCTGAAATAAATAAATCCGCTGTTAGGTGCATCGGAGGAGTGCTCTTCTCTGGGCCCAATTCACAGTCCCTTCCTCATGGCAGGGCTGCATGGCCTTGCCACACGGATTAACCTCTTTGGGTAACGTTATCCCACTTTGGACAACGTTACTATATGCTGCATCCTCAGCCTTTTTTCAGAGGATGCATCATGTAGCAGCTTGCTGCCTGCCCCGGGCAGGGTGAACATCTGGTAGCCACAGCATATGAGTCACTGATCGCGCATTAACATTGTCCCAAAGCGGGATAGCACTGCTCAAAGTGGGATAATGTCTTGTGTGGCACTGGCTACATCTTCTGACTTTCTGATATTCGAACCCAACTCAGTCCAATCAGAAAGCACGTCTCTCAAGCTGTCCAGATATGGGAGGTTAAACTGTATTTTACTTGCCACGTGAAAGCTACTTTAGAATAGTACAAACAAAATACAGGCTGATCCCATGAATGTCATGTGTCGCAGAGAATAATATAACTCCGATCTGAGAAAAATTGCCAGAAATATTATGCTGTCAGTGGTTCATGACACTTTCTCACCCAAATGGAGCTCTGTGAACATTTCAAAACTAGAGGGGATTTCCATAAGTTTTTTTTAAAAAAAATACTCTAATCTCATGTAATTTTAAAATTGAGGATTTAACCAATTTTTTTAAAAAAATCATTTTCATTCAAAAGTAGTGTTGAATCAAGCAAGAAATCAACATTCCATCAAAGCATGCAAAATGACACACTTTTGATGTGATAATTGCCATTTCAAACATTATATGGTGGTGGTGGGGAATCCTGGCTTACACAATAGACCACAATGACAAAACTTTTCACACAAACTATTTGGGATAAAGTTAATCATATTTACTTTCCAAAGTTTTAGGGCATGATCTTCCATCTGCTTCACATTCTTACTAGTTAGTACTGATACAAGTCCAGTTCAAATGATGTGTGTTGGTGTAAAATGTGCTAATCTCTGATTTTCACACAGCAGGCAATATGTAAGCAAAGCATAATGCACAAATCAGTGTGTGGCTTACCTCCCAAGAATAACCAGACAATTCACATGTATGTCATGTTTTCCAGACTGTCTGAATCTGTGCTTGAATGATTTTTCCTATGTTATACATCTTGTGGTAGAAGCTCATAAAAATCTATGACAATGTTAGTTACCCAATAAAGGCTTGTAAAATTATTTGAAAAGTATTGATGAAAAGACAGGACTCCATAATACTGCCATAGCTCCGTAATACTTGCTTCTTGCTGCAATTCTGTATATGTAGACAAGCTGCTGTTGGAAAAATCCTACTCAAAGAAGAAATTTTTCCTTTTTTATATCCAGAATTTTGGTCACAAAGCCAGTAACTTTAAAAACAATAGACAGAGGAACTTGTTTGATTGTAACACTGTTGAAAACTGCATCAGCCATAACTTTTAAATGTTATTTAAGTAACAATGCCTTCTAACAATCAAGTGCAGCACTGAGTTAAACTTAAAAGAAAAAAAATCTCATTCCTCCAAGCCATGCAAAAACTTGTGGCCACGGGAACTGCAACTCTTCACTGACTGTTTTGTGGGCAACTGTCAAAGGTCTGTTAATGAAGACTGTCATTATTCAGGAATGTTTATGATCCTCAGCCTTCAGGCTAGTTTCATCAAAGGGATAGTACATGGATAATTTAAAAAGAACACATTTACAATTAAATGGCATTCCCATACTTAATTTATCTGTTAAAATTGTATCTATATGTCTGTCTATCTATATTCATTTTATATATATACTTAATGTATGTTACAATTTTAACATAGTAAATTAAGTACAGGAATGACATTTAAATGTGTGTATATTGTACTACTATATGGCAATGTTTTAAATCTCCAAGAAGGCCAAATTCCTTATGAATACCCCAGAAGGCTACTGATCCTTGCTCCATGCAGGTCATCCTATTCAATAGAAAGGTCATCTGGCTGAGAAAGACCAGGAGTCACAAAGAAATTGTCTCTGTGGCAGCAAATTTAAAACTGATCAAAGGAAATGCAGTCCCACTTTCTTCAAGTTCTGTTTATGAATAGTTTTTAAAGGATTGATAAATGATTACTTGATTGTTGTTATAGTAAATGATAAATCAATTGTCATGAATTGCCCCACAGTCATTCATGTAACAACTAGTGTGAGCAAGGGGAAGATCTCTCCCCCCCGCAAGGAAGGTTCGCATGCCTCTCAAGTGTCCTGAATTTTTCAGGACATCCCTTATTTCTCACCTCTTTTTTTTATCTGTCCTGGAAAACCTCTGTAAAGTTCTGGATTAGAAAGGGAGGTGAGAGGGAGATCAATTAGCAAGTCACCAGTGGGTCTACAATCTAAGATGGACACGGGGGAGGGGAACATTAATTATTATTATTATTATTATTCGCAAGCATTTATATAGTGCAAGCCACAGGCAGGGCTATTGTATGTTTCTGTACAGCACCAAGCTTATGACTGGCGCTATATAAATGTTTATAATAATAATAATAAGCAATGTACCTGGCACTTTACGAAATAATCGAATAGACACGGTCCCTGCCCTAGGGCTTACAATCTGAGAGACAGGGAGGGAGGGGAGGGCGGGGAGAGACGAAGGAAGGGGAGCAAAGGGAGAGATATGGAGTGTAACATTCACAAAGATGCAAGGTCCCAGGTGCACACGCTTTGCTTAGTTACATCGAGAATGATGGCTGGCTGGTTCGTGTGGTGAGAATAGTTTTATTGTTACTTGGGGAAGCCAAAGGCTGTAGCCAACAAGCAAAGACATACAAAATTGTGAAATATAAAAACAACCGCCCCCCCCCCCCCTCAAAACAATCTAAACCCAGGCACAAATTAACACAAAACTTCTATGTACACACAGGAATATCATCTCTACCTTTAAAATACAAAAGAGCTAACATAGCAATAATACGTAAGTAACACCATCTGCACGACACTCCTAAATAGACAGTGTAACGTCCACTCTAGGTTTGAAATTCAAAAAGGAGTGCCGTGTAGATAATGTTTGCACAATCAATTTAGCAGCACAGTGCTCATAAATTGGGTTTGTTAATACCAAGACCAACAAACATTTGGTTGATCTACCAGGATGTTTTGCCAAAAAAGTTCCTAAGTACTTCTCCCTTTCAACATCGTACAGGTGGCAGTCAGATAGTATGTGTTGAGGGGTTTCCACTGCAGAGCTATCAAAAACGGCACCCCCTCGCACCTGCCCTCAAAAACCCTTGAGGGCAGGGCATTGAATCTCAAACACATAATTAAGTGTTTGCCTCTGGGGGAGTGTGGTGAGAATATGAGTATACAGACCTCAGGTAACATAGGGAGAGACAGACACACACCCATTCCCATTAGGAACTGAGGCTGAGACTTGTCCAAAGCCACCCTGTGAATTCATGGCTAGGGTGGGATTTGAATCTTGGCCTCCACGGTCCAAGTCCAACACCTTATCCCATTACACCACGCTGGCTCTACGGCCGCATTCACATCTGTGCCAGTGCGAGGGAAGACGCGGCAGCGGGGAGAAGCCGGAGAGCAGAGAAGAGCTGGTGCGAATGGGGATGTGCCGCGGCTTCCCATGCGCATGTCAGGGCAGGATTTTGCTCCTTGATATGCGCGAGGGAAGCCACGCACCTTCCCATTCACACTGGAGGGAAGCCGCAGCACATTCCCATTCGCACCGGTTCTTCTTCTGCTCTCTGGCTCCTCCCTGCTGCCGTGTCTTCCCTCGTGGGTCTTGCTTCCAAAGATGTAAATGTGGCCTAATTCAGCCCAGTCTTATAGTTAAGTAATAGACTACTCTGAATTTGCATATATATGCAAATTGTATGCAAAATATGTCCCACATTGTCCTGCATTTTGAGAGTCACTGTCCCACATTTCAGAGTCCAGGAGCAGAGAGTAGAGGTGCAGCTGGGCACCCAAAGATTTGGGCACCCCTGACAAATCTTGGGTGCCCGAATCAAACTGACCCCATTCAGGCACCATCAATGCTTGAACGGAACCCGAAGGGCAGCTCCAACGTCTTGACAGGCCGTTGAAAGTTCCCAGCCAGGACCATTGCAGTGCCCAGCTTCCCAGCTGTCCCAGCCAGGTCTTGTAAGTTTTAAAGGCTGCTCCCCTCTCTCCCCACTTCAGTGCCTCTCACCTCAGAGGCACTGTGTGTGTAAGGTGGGGGGAGGGAACGCACTGACCTTTGTAAGTGACGGGCCCTGGCTGGGGCTGTTGCAGAGCCGGGCTCCCCAGCACTCTCAGCCACTGCTTGTCAGTTTCAAAAGTGTTCCTGGTGACAGCATTTATCACAGCAGTGGGGGGGGAGGGGGGAATCCCCGGCCCACCTTTGAAACTGACAAACCCCTGCTGGAGTGCTGTGAAGCCAGGTTCTTCAATGTTCCTGGATGGGGATTATCACTTTCTCTGGGTAATGCTTATATTTTCAGGCACCCAGTTCATCCTTGGGTAGTCCATGGTTCCTGATAAGGTGCCCGAAATTACCCGAGGGACCTAATTTTAGGACCTGATGCAGCTCTATTTGAGAGGAATGGCAATTCCTGTTGTGTCGCAGTATAATTGGTGCATCAGAAATAACTGGCACAGTCTCCTTGGTTAAAAATGGCTTAGCTGACTCTGGTGGTTTTTAATGAGATGCTACCCCACATGGCCACCCAGGAACCACGCATTCAACTGCCCGTCTGAAGGTGGAGCAGAGGGAAGTGCACTCCCATGAGCCACAGAGCACCCAGCCATGGCCCCTCAGTGACAGAGCGCTGCCAGGAAATCCAGAATGCTCCATGCAGGGCAAGTTAAAGAGCTCAGTGGTAATGGGCAGCCATGGAGCCCCTGCATGTATGAACTGGGGCAGCCAGCCATGCCAGCAGACTGGTCTGCCACTCATAGGCACAGTGGTTGGGGGATATGGCCTTTGCAAGTCTCAAGAAGTGGCCAGGAGCTCTGGGGAGAGTGGGTTCCCGAGTTCATGCAAGGAGCATGTCAATTACAAAGGCCAATCTGGTGCGCTTTCCCCTCCCACATCATCTGTGGTCTGGATGGTCATGCTGAGAGCCACCTGCTTGAATCCCTCCTCACAGGGCCTTTTTAAACAAGCGGGATTTCTCCCATAGTTTAAACCTGCAGCTCTTGGGCACCTCCGCGGGGCGTGCTACGTCACTTCCACCCCTCAGGTGCGACTTGCGGGGGGGCCAGTAAACCTCAGTATTACTATGCTGCATCTCAAAACACCCAGGAGTTGCCCTGCACTGCTGTTTCTAATGGCACCCGGGCAACTTCCGGTTCACGGAGGAGTGTCTAAGGCCCCCCTGCAGAGGTGTCCAAGAGCTGCAGGTTTAAACTGCGGGAGAAATCCCGCTTATTTTAAAAGGCCCACAGACTCCACCTGAGTGAGTAGTCTGTGATAGTGCCACTCAGCGGCCACGGACACAGTCCTCCCTCATTGCCTTGCTCGTTTTAAAAAAACCTTTGACTTTCTCCAGACTGCCCACTATCTCCAAGTCCTTCACGAAACCCGGAACAGACTAATCTGGATCTCCCACTAACGAAGGGCACTCCAACATACTGCCTAGGATCAGGGATTGGGAATGGCTCCCTCAAACATTACAATTCCCTCATTCAAATCTGCTGCTGTTCCTCCTCCCACTGATGTCACTAACTGCCACAATGGCAACAAAGCCTCTACCTCAGCTTCCCCACAGATCCAGCTGACTGAGCTGGGCAGGTACTCAAGAATGGTAGTGGCTTTGCTCGCTTCTGCTAATAAGAGCCGCTAAGCCACCAATCAAAATTCCTATTGCTGAAAGTGGGATGATCAGCTATTTATTCTGCTGCTGGTTGGCCAGCATACTTGAAATGGAAGCCAACAGCAGAAGCAGTGGAAGGAAGGCACAGGGGGTGAGGGTCAGGAGGATGGGGTGGGGTTGGGGGAGCCATAGGCTGATGGGGGGAGTGTGAGTTAGTTGGCTGTTCAGGAATGATAAGGGAGTGAGGAAAAGCTTTAAGGGAGTGTAGGAGAACAAATGGGCACTGCAGAAGATTGCAGAAAGGGAGCAGGGAGACTGCTTGGGAATAGTGGTGAAACTCGCTCCTTGGAATCCTGGTGCATTCATCCTTGATTTCCCAAGTTCCGAAGTTCTGAGAAAGGACTCTGGAACTTTGGAATTCAGCCAAACTCTGGCCAAATGCAGGGAAGGGGCCAGAGGGTGGGGAAGCGGGAGACAGCGGCCAGGACTAGGCCCCTGCTCCCCTTTCCCTGGCCCCCAGTGGCTGGGGAGGGAATAGGCCAGTGGGGGGCCAGTGAAGGAGGGTGGGAACTTAGTGTGTGGCCTAGCCAGGGGGATTCAGGGGTGGAATGCTAGGGGTAGAGGCCTAGCAGGGGAGTGGGGGGTTAGGAATGGGTTGCTTACCTTCCAGAGGGGTCCTGTGCAATGTGTGGCATCTTCCCGACTTGTAAGTTTGAAAGTAAACAAGCAACGGAGCATGCTCAGAAAGAGCCTGAATGGCCCTTTCTGAACATGTTCAGCCCTTTTCAAAGATGGTACCAGCACCGGCAGTGGCAGCAGACTGGCGCCATCTTTAAAAAGGGTTGAACATGCTCAGTTTTGGGGTATTTTTACTTTTAAACTTACAAGCCGGGAAGAGGTCACGGATCGCGTGGGACCCCTCTGGAAGGTAAGTAACCTACCCTAACCCCCCTGCTAGGCCCCGTGATCCCCCTTAAGCACCAAGCCCTTGACACACACCCCATAGCCATCTCCCCAGCTTTGGAAACTTACAAGTATTCCTCAAGGGTCCAAGGGGCAGCCTGAACACTCAGGACTGCTCCTCAGACCCTTGGAAAATATTCATGCATTTTTTTTCCTACTTGGAACAACCCTATTTGGGAATAATGAAGAGGAGCTGAACAGTGAGGGTGACAGTGGGGAGTGCAGGACAGAGGGGTAGAGCTATGGACATCATTGGGCAATGCCTCCATATGGGGCATCCCTGTATCAGTGCTCTACCTTAGTTATGATGTACTACATGCTAATGAATTTTTTGTAACATTTACTAACTATTTATTGACTATTTATAATCAGAAATTTAATATAAAACATGATAAAAAAACACCCCTATTCTCAGAGCACGTTAGCCTGCAGAATTCATTGCCACAAGATAGCACTGTTGAGCAGAACTGAAAGGAGGTTTGCTCTTTTATAAAGGTTACAAAAGTATTTAGATCTGTAGCAGTAATGATTAAAAACTTTAGCAAGAGCTTTGGCAGAAATAAAAATCTGCACCCGTCAAGGCATAAGCCAACTTCTCACTAATAGAATTTAGGAAGAATGTGTTCCTTTTGCATGGTTTATTGCATATACTCCTGAGTGCCTTCATGAATTACATTGGACAGTGGCCTCAAACCTGACACAAATGTAGGTCTGGCCTCCATGCCTTGTAGATCCTAGGCTGTTATGAGCTAATGGAAAAGATGGTGGACTCGGACGTGGGAGACCAGGGTTAAAGTCCCTTCTTTACGTCTTGGGCAAATCAGTGGGTGAAAACAAACATGCACTGGCTAAACACCCCGGGAGTGGGGGCTGACCCTAGTCGAGTCAGGTCGTGGCACAGATTAAACATGCACCCGACTGGGCTGGCCGGCGAGCCATCCCTCACCCCACCTTCAGTGGGAGAATGGAATAGACGCACAGCCAGGTGGTCCTGCCCCGGGCATAATCCCAGCACCCTGCCCTCTGCCATGGTGGCCAATCACAGGCAGTCATGGCTGCCCATCATGGTGGTCCCTGATCCCCGATGGGGGATGGGGCCACAAACAGATACACAGGCCCCACTATGCCCTGTGTTGGTCCACCTGGGCGGCCTTTGGCCTGGGCTGTGGGCCTGGAATCATCCACGGGACCAGGTCCGAGTCAGCTGCCTACCCGGGCTGGGAAAGAAGTGGACCCATATCTGGAAACAGCTGCGCTAGTGAGTCTCTGGCCCAGGTGGGCCATAGTGAATATGTGAAACATCTCCTAAAGCAGCTAGTGCAGAACGCTGATAAAAACAGGATACTGGGCTAGATGGATAATTTGATTCATGTGCTACAGCCTCCAGTTGCAGAGTTTTACCAAACAGGGAGACTTCATGCAAAAATAAGGGCAAGACAATAGCTACTGTGTAACAAAGTTACAAGTAGGCCTGAAGCGGCAGTGTTATTTGCCGTTTCACTCTTTACTGTCGACATTTCAACAGTCTTGGTGCTGCTCCAACTGCATTTGCCATCAATTTACAGCACTATCCAACATTTTCTGACAATTCCAGGTATTCTGCAGCACTTAAGATAATAGTGACAATTTCCGACAATTCCAAAAGTTCCAACAGTTCAGGCAGTTTTACCGATAGTTCTGACAGTTTTTCTGGCATTTCAGACCGTTTTTTTGACACTTTAGCAACACATTCCAACACTTCGCAGCATTTTCCAACACTTTATGGGACAGTTTCTGACAATTTCTCCGCTACTGAGAAATAACGACAGACAATAGCAGAAAGTGGCAGCAAGCACTGGAACAAGTATGGGGATGCCGTGTCTGTGCCGTGATGGGAAAACAGCAATGGATGGGAGGTATCCGACAGAATTGTCGGACACTGCCGCATGTCGTTTCAGGCCAAGTTACAAGCAGATGAAGGGGCGGTGTGAAGGGAAGAGAGTTATAATGGGCCGTGGGCCATAGCTCAGGTGGCAGAGTGCATGCTTTGCATATATAAGGTCCCAAGCTCAATCCACGACATCTCTGATTCAGGATCTATGGTCGCACGCCTGGGTGAGGCCTCTGCTGGGGGTCCTGGAAAGCCAGATTTGAAACCCTGCTGCCATGTCAGGTTGTGACAATATTGGGCTAAGATGGACCATTGGTCTGACTCAATTAGGCAGCTCCTTATATCCTTATAATGGAGACTGTTAAGGAGCCTTAGCTTTATTTCCAGTTGGATGTATAATACCCCTACCCATGTCACTCCATCAGATTTCCCTGATTTACTCAGGGTCCCCTTCTCCCCTGTAACTAAGCTAAGCACATGCACATGCAGCTTCTCAACTTTGTGGATGTTAGGGATGGGTGAACGCGGAAGTTTGGAGTTCAGCCCGAACTCGAACTGTTCAGATGACCGAACTCGAACCCGAACCCGAACGCGAACATACCGAACAATGGCGAAATGGCCGAACAGTTCGGTCAGTTCAGATCGCGTTCGGATGAGTTCGGGTGGCAAAAAAAGGTTCACTGGAAGGTCAAACATGACAGGGAGTTGTCAGTCACTGAGGAGCAGACTTCCAGGCACCAGGGGTGGAGAGGCTTGCAAGAAACTAAACTAATTATCTGCCTCCCCACTTCCCAGCACCTTCTGAGCTAGTCACTGTTCCTGAACAGCAGGTGTTGAGTAGGATTTTTAGATTGCTTTAAGTTTAATTTCACTTTTGTAATGAAATGAAACTTAAACCATAAACTGAAACCTTGTGTTATGCACTGTACAGACTCATTGAGTATGTAATGTATGTATTTCACTACAGACTCCTCTTCTATTTGTGAAGATTCCCCCCATCCCATATATATTGGATGTATATATATCCATATACATATATATTTGGATATGGATATGGGATGGGGGGGATAGATAGATAGATAGATAGATAGATAGATAGATAGATAGATAGATAGATAGATAGATAGATAGATGAAGACAGTTGTAGGAGTTACCTTAGTGATAGAGATAGCATTAGTGATTTAGTTTTAGTGTTTGTAGGAGAAGGTCTGTGTACTTATTAGATAATCCATTTACTTCATAGCATTTAGAATAGTGAATAGCGGTTAGATTTAGTGTAGACAGATATATATAATATTAGATTAAAAAAAAATAAGAAAACCCCATATAAAAACCAAATAAAGAACAAAAGAAAACCCAATAAAAACCAAAAAACCATATAAAAAACAAAAAAAAACCCATAACAACACTTCCCGAACAGCCGAACGGCCTAACCGAACAGCCTGTTCAGACGAACGAACCGAACAGCTGAACCTGAACTCGGCGAATGAACCGAACGAACAAACCGAACGAATCCGAACCGAACAGACGAACCGAACGCAGACGAACCGAACGGCCGAACCCGAACCGCGATCTGTTCGCCCATCCCTAGTGGATGTATTCCTGCCTCTCCCTCTTTTCCCTTCCCTTGTCTCTCCTAGATTGCAAGCCCACTGGGGCAGGGACCTATCTATATAATGTCATTGTAAAGTGCCAGGAGCTATATAAACATTACTCATCGATCATCTTCATCATCATCTTGTTGAAATGAAAAACATTATTCATTTTCTTTCTCTCATTCTTCCCCTTCCCTTTCCCCCCAACCTCTGGAAGACTGAAAGGTGACTTCCTATTTCCTCCTTTCATTCCCATATACTAGCACAGTACTTCAGAGCTGGAATGGCAAGCTATGAGGGAAGGAGATTTGGGGGAAACCCAGGAAACATTCCTATTGGTTTTACAATAGAAAGCTTTAACAATACCTACATTTGGGGTCAAATTTGACCTCCTATTGTTACTTTAAGGCGGGGAACCTCCGGCCCGGGGACCAAATGCAGCCCATGGCTAATTTTTACGGGCCCCCTTTCCATTTCCTGGATCTGGTCCATGGGTCCAGTTCCTATTTCCCCATGCATTGAAAAACTGAACTCAGACCAAGGGAGGAGAGATGAGAATATGCACACAAGGCTAAGGGACATATCTATAGTACAGATCCATAATCTGGTCCAGTCTTTCTTCCTGAGTGCACTCCTTAAACAACCCCACCCTCCACCTCTATGCAGCCCTCAGAGCATGTACTAATTTTCAAAGTGGCCTCTGGAATGAAAATGGTTCCCCATCTTGGTTTTAAGCGCATTTCAGGGCTGTACTGTTGACCCTAGAGCAAAATAGTTTTCCAGCAACATCTCTGGACAGTGGTGTGTGCTTTGCATTTCCACCTAACTGTGGAAAGCAATCACTCTACTCCACTAAGAATGAATTTTGCATCAGTTCGAGACAGTGAGGACTGGGCAGCTTAGTGCGTTAAAGTAATGTAGCTTAATTCCTCAGACCAAAACAGTTTGAGAATCATGGTGGCCTGTAAGAGTAAGAGAAACAATAAGAAATGATGTGTGTGCTGAAAGTACGTACCAGCTAATTATATGCAAACCATTTGGAAATATTTCAAGGAAACAAAGACACAATATAGAAAATTCAGATTTATGTGCTATGTGATAGAGGACTTTTTCTTTGTGGTGGAGTTATATTTATGGGTTCCCACACCATAAATGGCCAAATTACAAACCCCCAGAGAGGCTGTATGCTAGGCCACTTTTAGACGAGCGGCCTGGGAAGCACGTTCTTCTATGCGCTGGGAGGAAAAGCCATGCGGGGTGCATTTACATGCACTGGAAGTGGCTGCCCGCCATAGGAATTGGCGGTATGCACAGCCGATTCCTGTGATGTGCGGCCATTTCTGGTGCATGTAAACGCACCCTGCGTCGTTTCTCTAGCAACGCATTGAAGAATGCGCTTCCCAAGCTGCTCGTCTAAAAGCGGCCTTAAAGTCGGAATTACTTTACTCTCCCTTTGAGTACTTTATTTGTGAAGAAAAATCCTCTGGAGAATAATGGTTACATATGTATTTGAGTCTGAGAACAAATATACTTTCACTGTGATGTCACAGAAGAATTCGGACTCAAGAATAAAAAATAGACTTAAGTTTCTCAAATTTCAGGTTTTAAATGTTTTTCCAAACATTAACAATATTGAGATTAATCTTATTTTTAAATTGGTAAGATGTCCCTTTGGTATTAATCTATTGATTTTGCTCAAGGAATATATTTTAGGTCTTACTGTCTCTGAGACCTTGAGGGATTTCCTCTCCTAGAGTTAGATCTGCTAAGTATATTAGAGTACTTGAACATTTTTTTGGGGGAAAAGAAAGAATAAAGCTCATAAAATACATTCAGATAATACACGAAATCTGGTCTATTCCCTGCAGCTTCCAAAAATTCAGCAAATTGGATTTAAAGTTGAATCTTCATTTTCACCTGGTGTTTAGTCAGCACTGCATGTCTATACACTGTTTAATCCCATAAAATACAGAGAGTATCTGTAAGGGCTTCATTCTCTAGTGAGGTCAAATTGTGTCCAGTGAAAAACCCCAGGGAAGGGACAAAGGGACCTTTCCATAAGCTTTGGTAGCTCCACAGCTTTGGTACTCGATAGAGGTCCATAGTCTTAAAGCCATTTTTAACTTATACCGAAGTGACTGTCAAGGCCACAATGGGACTCCTCTTGAATAAGTGGTTTGTGATAAGCAGCCAAATGGTAGTTTTACTGCCACGTTGGGTTCAGTCCTCTATCTACTGAAGTCAGTGGGTAAAAACAGATGTGACAGCAGCTCACTGGCCAGTTGTGGCCAGGACTTCACTTGCATATCTGTGTAGTTGTTGCCAGATGTTGGCCCGGGATTGCCCTGGACTGTGTTGGCATCTGGGCTCTGATTTCAGAAAACCTCTGAGGACACAGCGAGGGCTAAGGCCCACCCAAGTGGACCAAAGCAGGACACAGCAGGCTATCATGTTTGTTCGAGGCGGCAGACATAGCCCGGGTTGGGGACCACTATGGCTGGCTGCCATGGCTGGGTGTCATTGGCTTCCATGACTGCCTGTCATGGGGACGCTAGGTGCCATGCGGGGGTGGGCTAGCCAGCCAGCTGCACATTCATGTTTCTCCCCACCCTCCCTGTGCCCCAGCCATGGGCACGTTTGTTCTGTGGCCCGACCCAGCCTGGATCGTGTCTGCCACAGCTTCCCTCCCTACCTTGGACCAAGTTCCCAGGCCACCCCAATAGCTCAGCTCCAATTGACTTTAATCGATACAACATTGCATGCTTTGTGGTCCTAAATATTATTTCTGTTCTGCAAACAGAACAGAAAAAACAAACACTTGAAGTTTAAACTCATGTTCTTCGCATTGCTCTTCATTTGTCCTTGAAGAATGTAGTTAAACCTTAAAGCAGTGACTCAGTGGAATTCAGCTTGTGGGGTAGATAAAGTGCTGGAGAATGACTGGACTATGAAGGATTCGGGACTGTAGGTAGTAGTTAAAAACAACACTTTATTATCATTGATAATGGGGGTAATTTCCATCCTGCATCAAGTCCAAAAGGTCATGGGATGTCTGAAACAGAAAATAATACTAACACAAAAGTAAAAATAAAACAGCAAGATGACATAGTGTGTGGTTGCTGTGTTGATCCCAAATATAAGAGAGGGAGACAGAGTCGTTTAGATCGTATCTTTTATTGGACCAACTACTGTTGGTGAGAATATGCATAATGCCTAAGGAAGCATCCTGTGAGGCCGAAACTTTTGTGTGCTCTCACCAACAGAAGTTGGTCCAATGAAAGATAACATCTGAACTACTTTGTCTCCAAGACTTTTTCAGACAGGCACAGACCACCAACTGTTGTACAGGAATTTCAGCATCATTTGACAATAAGAGCATGATCCTCTGAGTAGACAGTGCCGGTACTAACACTTAATGCAGAGTCAAAACAAGTCCTATTGACTCATACGAGACTTGAGCCTGCATTAAGTGCTGCTAGCACTGACAATATCCTCCTGGAGGATCAGACTGCTAGTTATATACAAGTCCAATGTGTCAACTTTGTAAAAAAAAAAATCCGTATGATATTGTCAAATGGTATTTATATTTAAATGTTCTGCCAGAGAGGGGAGTCCTTTGAAGACATATTTCAACTATTTTTTTTTTTTGACAGTCCTATATTTTAAATATGGCCACACAATAGCCATATAGTTATACAATAGTTATATAAAATTCCCGCAAGCAACCATCAGACTTCGGGCTTGGGTGTATTTTTAGAGGCAGTTAATAGAGATCCTTGTGAAAGCAGCACAATAAGGGTATGGAATGGACATGCTGTTGGAGCCTTAACTATAGAGTGGCTTGCAAGCCAGATCTAATGCCATGGCATTAATTAAATAGCTGAAAAGGAAAAAAGAGGGAAAAATTAGTTCAAGTTCAGTGGCTGCTTGTTACAATTTGTAAATGGGCTCTCTAGCGTGGAGATATGTAAAATAATGCTCTTGTTAAAAGTTATGTGTAAAATAAAGGTTCTCAGTGAGCTAATTTTACCCAGTTAACAAAGACCAGTTTCAAGCTATTCTTGTTAACCATCCACCCACTTTCTTTTCCTTCACCACCTCCGATTTACCGACAGGAGGTACAATTACAACCCTTTGTCTCAGCCTCAGATCTCTTTACGTAATAAAGTCCACTTTTATCCTGTTGAAACCTATGTGCTTTCTTTCATTGTGTAGAGGTAAAGGAGGCGAGGGCTTACTTTAAAGCCATCCTTTGTGTTTCCCCCTTTTTTCCCCCTCTCCACTTTGTTTTAAAATATGTTCTAAATGCGTGCCTTCAATTGAACTTTTCCCCTGGTAAATCAAACAGATAAAACAAGAAGAAACCGGGATCAAGTGCCTTTAGATACCATTGTTGTTTCCTATGGTCTTGTTTCTATAGGGATTTTATTTTTTGTTCCAATATATCAACTCTGGTATAGCTTGCCTTCAACAGGGCAAACCAATATTGCTGACATAATGGGTGAACTCACATGTAACTCTGCTAACTTTGATGTTTGCGGGGCCCTAGAAGCTGTATGAACAGCCTCGAATGATCCCCGGATTGCTGTTGTGTGTGAGTGAGGCACTCCAATTTCCAGCCTCACTTTAAACTTGTATCTGATGTTTACATCCAATGATCAGATCCAAGTTTAAAGTGGGGCTGGAACTCCGAGTGTCTCATTCACACACAAGAGTGATGCGGGGATCATCCAGGGCTGATTATTGAACTGGACTATGATCAAGGCTTCCTGGGCCTGGGCCCCGTGGACATCAGAGTTAGTAGTTATGTGCGAGTTCACCCAATGTAGCAATCTGCAAAGAGGCTTGCAGATTGCACCTTTACCTGATTTGAAACTGAAAAGGCCTATGTTCTATTGGACATAAAGCACTTTGAAAGCCTCTTTCTGATTCATAAAGAATGTTCAGAGCAATGCCATAAAGTAGGGGTGGGGAATCTGAGGCCCCCGGGGGCCAAATGTGGCATGCAGCTAGTTTTTCTTGGGCCCCTTTCCAGTTCCTGGATCTGGCCCCTGGATCCACTTCCTACTCCCAAGCCCTGAAAGACTTCGCTTAGAGTAAGGAAACACTGGGCATTTTTACACACGCCTTAAAGTTCCAGATTTTTCAATCTTCTGAGTTTACAAGTCAACAAGTAAGTTACGGATGCATTCTTCACACACACACTGTCCTGAGGCAGCCTAAAGTAGCCGCAGCTGTAGATGTGAGGGGCTGCCATGGAAACAAAGTGACCACAGCTGCCTGGAGCAAAGCAGTTTACCAGGATAACTTTTTACACACAAAAGTTCTGGGTGAAGTTATACGCAGAAGTTCAAAGAGCTGAATATTTAAGATATGGGTATCTTAAATAACCTCCTTCTTTCTGGCCTTCCCCGGTCTCACCTTTCTCCCCTCATCTCTGTCCAAAACTCTGCTGCCAGGGTCATCTACCTCGCCCGTCGTTTCGACCATGTGCAGTCCCTCCTCTCTTCTCTTCACTGGCTTCCCCTTCCTGAACGAATCCTGCACAAGCTCCTAGTCTTCACCTATAAAGCTCTTCACAACCTCGCTCCCCCCTACCTCTCTGCACTTATCACCCTCCATACTCCAGCCCGTGCACTTCGCTCCTCCTCTGTCCCTTCTCTCACCCTTCCACGCCTTCCCGGCTCCCCTAAGCGCCTTCGTCCCTTTTCACTTGCTGCCCCCCATGCCTGGAACTCCCTCCCTGTCCACATCCGCCTTGTCCCCTCCCTTCATACCTTCAAATCTCTCCTTAAAACTCACCTCTTTCGCTCTGCTCTGTCTGACTCTATCCTGCTGAGCCACTATTTCCTATACCTACGGTCTGTTTACCCTTATCCTTGCCACATGGACCTGCCTGCTGTCATTCTCATCGTAACCAAGCCAAGTACGTGCCCCTGAGACCTCGCATCTTCATGAATGTTAGACCCCTTGTCTCTCCCTCTGTTCCCCTTCCTATGTTTCTCCCCCAGCTCCTGTCTCTCAGTTTGTAAGCCCTAGGGGCAGGGACCGTGTCTATTTTATTACTTTGTAAAGTGCCAGGTACACTGCTGGCGCTATATAAGTGTTTGTTAATAATAATAATATGGGTGAGTGATTTAGATACACAGAAAGTTCAGACTGTAGCAAACAGGCAGAAGAAGTGTGTGTGTAAAAACACCCAGAGACGAGGCCTGCACAGAAGAATAGGGGAGGGGGACAGTTCTCTGGAACAGATCTTTCATCTGGACCCTCCTCTTCCTGAGTGTGCCCCTTCAGCACCCATCAGGCCCTTGGAGCTTGTACTAATTTTGAAAATGATCCCCAGGAGGGAAAAGGTTCCCCACTCCTGCCGTAAAGTCCAGTTGTTACACCCATGGCAAGAATTCTTTACCCCGTAGCCCTGGAATTCCCTGCCCCTAGACTCTGGTAGTCTCGGTCCCTAACTCCAGAAGTCCCTGCTTCTCAAACAAGTGGAGCAGGATCAAGGATACCTGGGCCAGGGACTCCCTCTCAAGTTTAATCCTGGGTAGTCAGATAAAGGGCTGCTGCTGCTCCAGCCTGGGTAGGCAGCTGGCCCGGATGTGGTCCCCCTGGATGATTCCAGGCCTACAGCCCAGACCAACGGCTGCCCCAGTGGGCCCACATGGGCTATGGTGGGCTCACGTGTCTGTTCACAGCCCCATCCCCTGCCAGAGATAGGGGAGCCTCCATGACGGGCAGTCATAGCTGCCCATGATTGGCTGCTATGGCTGACCATCACGGTGATGGTGGTGGGGGGCATGCTGGGGGCAGAGTCATGTGGGTGTGTATCTGTTCCAGTCCCCCGCCAGGGTGGGGTGGAGGAGGACTCACTGCCCAGCCTGATCAGGTGCACATTTAATCTGTGCCCTGATCCGAACCCGCCAGAGCTGACTTCCCCGCACAGAGCATGTAGCCAGCGTGACGGCTGCATGCATGTTTATTTTCACCCTCTGTCCTCGTGATCCTTGCCACCTCCAGACTGGCGCAGGTTGGTGTTGAGGTTGTTGGGCTGGGCCTAGGTTTGCCACCTATGCAAATTGTTAAGAAATACTTATGAAAAATACATGTTGCAGGCCCTGCATTGGCATCCTCCCATGCAACATGTGTTTTTCATAAGTGTTCCTTAAAGATTTGCATAGATGGTAACCCTAGCTGGACCATGTCATCATTACATCTGTATCAGGCTTGCACTTGCCTCTCCCATCCCACCCGAGTTCAAGGGAAAGGTGGTGTAGCTGGACGGGGCCCCATGATCCTTGGGGGCCCACACTCACTGGTGCAGCTGTGTCTCTTGCTGCTGGGGTGGAGGCAGGGGCCCCTAGTTCATCTTCTGCACTGGAGGCCATTCCAAATTCTAGTGTGTAAAGTGTTGCTGATTATCAGGATTTTTTATCACAAATCTTGCAATAATTTATGCATTTCTTTAATTAAGCCCCAGCTCCTGGAGTCATGCAAATACATGAGATTCACATATGTATTCAAAAATCCAAAAATTCCTAATGGCTAGTGAGGAAAGATGTGCTAACAATGTCTTCAAAAAGATCAAAACACAGAAGGCAAATAAAAAGAGTCCAAACCCTTAGAAATAAATCAATAGTTTCTCTGTCCTGCATTTGTTCGGTCCATAGCTCTGATTGGACCTGCTCTGATTGTGCTCTGATTGTGCTCTAGTCTGACATTCTCATCAGAGCACAATCCTCACCTGTTAAAGTCAATGGGAGTTTTGCTATTGACTTCACTGAATTCAGGATTGCAGCTGTATGTCTTTGACTTTATTGGGTGAAGATTGCACCCTAAGAGAGTTAAGTTGTGCTTTGTTTTAAATGAATGTGAACTTGTTGCTGACAGGCTGAAATCCTGAAGCCACAGAATTTAATGGCAAAAATCCTATCCATGTGTCTTGGTGAGGATTCTACCTTTAGGCAGTTGTTCCTAAGGTATGGACCACCATTGGCTAAGGAGTCAGTGCTTAATTTGTAAAGAATGAATTGCCTGGGTCCAAGCCTCCCCTAGAAGCCATTCCTCCTGCCCCTGAGCAGGGAAATGAACCTACTCTCCAACTAGCAGCCCAACTACTGGACCACCCTGGTACTCTGAAGCTGCATATAAAACTGGAACTCCTGTGATTTAATCAAAATAATGGTCAGTGCAGGGGGTGGGTCAGGAAGTCATTCATGAAAGCCAAAATAAATAAACCATCCAGGGGGTTTCTGGTTTTCATTTCCCAACAACCCTGAAATGGCCAGTATCAACCTTTCCCTGGTCTTTGACATTTTGGGGTTCACAGTCCTACCAGGAACATTTTCTAGGACTCAGGCCCCCCTCCCCTTAAATTTAATTGCTGGGGATGATCCCTGGGAAGTGTTCCTCACCACCACCAATTAAGCCCTGTAAAGAGTGTTTCATGGTGGTCTGCAAAATTTAAAGTTTGGCTACATTAATGACTGGGGTTTGAGAGGTGAAGAGGCTACCATTCTCATATAATGCCCTGGAAAAAAGGCAATAAATCTGGAATGTTACTGATCTGCAGCATGGACATGTGAATAATATGTAATTATTGTTTTGTTTTGTTTTTATTCACTGATAGATCTGGTAATACGGGGGGCAAAGAAAATCTTTACTCTGCAAACCATCTTCAAGAGGTTCCAAACGTATTGTCAAAAAGGCCTAAAAATGTGCAGCTATCCAGAGTTAAGCAGTAGAAGTGACGTTGGGTGTTAACAGATGAATCACTGGCCCAGTTCATCCAGTCTGGCCAGCCTGGGCCAGCACCAAGCCCTGTGCGTCTGTTCCAGGCCCCCTAGATGTGAGCCCAGTTTAAACCTCAATGGTGTTGGCGGCTGGGCTGGAAAAGCGGGGCCAGAATGAACCAGGCACAGAGTGTAAACTTCAGCTCTAGCTTTTTGCCGTAGTTTCTGGCAGAACACCCTCCTGTGGGGTCTCCCTCCTGCAGTTATCACTTTGTGGGTGAGTGTGATTGTAGTTTCCTATTGAATGTCTCTGTGTAAATATTTACCATAATGTCATGATGAATTCACAGCTTGCCTTCAGTGTTTTCATTTTAATGCAGACTCAGATGTCTATAGATAGATGATTTGGGTCTGTTTGTGCAGCCTACCTTCACAGGAAATGTCTTACACACAATTACTTCCTTAATTCAGTATGTTTAGTTAACAGAGCTTCGTTGATGCTATGATAGGGGGACTGAGTATCTAAGGGGATTAGTAATTGGCTTTGGATCTGTTTACTGTCAAATCACTGGTTCAACTCCAGCCTGGACTGTTAATGACTATAAGTTATTTCACTTTGAAGGTTGTTCAGAGAACTAAGCAAAATGAAGTATTGGCCTTACTTCAAACCAAAGGCTCATATCATCAAAACCATTGGCATTCATTACTACTTGTAATAGAATGTCCTTGAGTGTTTGCAGGATGGGGCCCTGTGTCATAATTAGCTGCAAGGTGTGACTCTTTAAGGGAAGGGTCAATAGTGGTAGTATTTGTGGTTGATACCCTCTAGGGCAGGAGAGAAAGTTGCTTGCCTTTCGGGAGAGTTAGTGTAGGCATCTCAATATAAAAGAGATGCAAGGAGTTCTGGATGAAGGAGGCCCAAGAGTATAGTATAGATCAGAAGTTTCCAATGTGTGGGTTGTATATTCCTATCTGTAGCTGGAGTTGTGATCCGATTTATAGTTGATAGTCTTGGAATGTTTTTTGTTGCTGTCTGATCTCAAGAAATTTTTTGGGAACCACTGACTTAGACCAAGGTTTGTGGACTTGTGGAAAAGAAGGAACCTGAACCTGCCGATAACTACAGCCAGTCAAGGCGACATGGTTACTCTAGTATCACTACTGGGGGGAATCAAATAAATACCAGTGTCTGAGTGGATTTGGATAGTCCTTATTCTCCTGTATCTGGCTAGGTGTTGATAACTGTGCTTATGGCCAGGACTGGCCTTCCCACAGGGCAACCTGGGGTGACTGTGCTGGGCCCTACTCTTTTCTATACTTCTGGGGTCCCGCAGTTGCCCCAATTTTCACCAGGGCAGCTGGTGGGGACCTCATTTCCTTCCAACAGGGCCCTAGACATGACCATCTGTAAGGCCCTATGGAGGGTGTCCCTGAGGGGTTCACAGGGGGCCACAGAGAGCAGGAAGGGGCCACACATTTTCACTTTGCCTTGGGCCCTATGAACAATTCTGGCCCCACTTATGGCTGTATTCTCTCCAGCAGCTTCCACATCCCTTTCCATTCAGACTTCAAGCATGTTGGCCCTGCTGCTGTCTGGGAAGTAAATGTATGAAGGTAAAGCAGACTGATTGTTCAGCTACAATTCAGAACAGATGGAACAGAATAATATAAAAAGGAACATTAGTTCCATGTGTCTCCCATGCTCTCTTACCTTTCTAATTCACCAAGCAACACCAATCAATGGGGTTGCTGCAATCCTTCTAGAAGTTATTCTGTGTTTCTGGTACATGGGTTTCCTGAATTTTCTTCCCCACATCTTTGAAACTGGTGGGGTTAGTGGGAAATGAATTGCAGAGTGAAACAGAATCTTGTCAGGGTATGGCAGGGGGTGTAAACTTGCCATTCATTCAGCCATTTTATGGGATGGGAAAAAAACCCCAACAAAACCCCCTGTTTCAATTCCTGGGTACGTTTACACAAAACATCTAAAGGCATACATTTTGCAAAGTACAATATTTATTTTGGTCAGGGTAGGTCGTTGTGTTTTGACAACTGAATCCAATCTCAGTTCTGTTTTCTGTCACATCAGATGGAAGGAAGCTAAGCGACAGCCAGGGAACCTCTGGTAATTATTTCTGATAGATCAGAAGCCATAATAAAATGGCATTTTTCAGGAAGTTCCTGAGTCCAAATTGTGGAATTTAGCTACTGGCCCAAGCAGAAGACAACATGGAGTCATTCTTCCTCCCCTCCTTCCACCCAAATTCATTCAACGAGGAGCTTAGTGAAGGATGATGTCCGTCTTTCATGGGACTAGGCTTGCCACTTTAGGTGTATTTTTCCAGGCCACTTATGAAAAATACATGTTTCCACCTATGCATATTTTCCAGGCATAGGTGCCAATGCAGGCCCTGCAACATGTATTTTTCATAAATGGCCTGGAAAAATATACCTAAGGTGGCAACCCTATATGGGACTCAGCAGACTGAACACATATTGGTGGTGTGTGGCCACACAGCCCGGTTGTGGCAGCTTTGCCTTGCCCTTTGGACCACTACTCTCTTGCTACATAGTATCAGTTTACAGCCCCCTATCCAAAGTGCCCTTTCAGTGCAAGCCCTGTTGAAGTGAATGGGCTTGTGCTGGTGGAGTGCTTTAGGGGTGGGACTTGGTGGGAAATACCGGATACCGGTTTTACCAGATATTGGATCTTGTAATACCGGATTGATTGGATTAAAACCGGTATACCGGTACCAGATTTTTTCCCATTGAAATCAATGGGGACATTTTCCCATTGAAATCAATGGGAGAAAAAAGTAAACCGAAATTACCTGTTTCAAGGCAACAATTTTAAACATTCAATGACAGATTCATTTACTTAACTGCTAACCACCAGACTACACTTTGTGCCCAGTAGCCCCCACGACCCCCAGTAGCCCCCACAGCCACCACTACTTTTTTTTTTCTTTAAAAATAGGGGTGTGTGTGTGTTTCCACAGCATTGGTCATCAGTTTTATCAAATCAATCAGAAGTCAGATCACAACACACACTATGATGCTAGTCAAGCACGCAATTTAGTTTGCTATTAGCAGAAAGAGGCACTGAGGCAGAACTTCGTAGAGAGTGTCAGCTCTTGTCATAACACTTTGTGATACTAATCCCAAATTTAATTGACCATCCTAGTTGACAACCACATATTCAATTGGCAATGCCAGANAGGGAAGGGTCAATAGTGGTAGTATTTGTGGTTGATACCCTCTAGGGCAGGAGAGAAAGTTGCTTGCCTTTCGGGAGAGTTAGTGTAGGCATCTCAATATAAAAGAGATGCAAGGAGTTCTGGATGAAGGAGGCCCAAGAGTATAGTATAGATCAGAAGTTTCCAATGTGTGGGTTGTATATTCCTATCTGTAGCTGGAGTTGTGATCCGATTTATAGTTGATAGTCTTGGAATGTTTTTTGTTGCTGTCTGATCTCAAGAAATTTTTTGGGAACCACTGACTTAGACCAAGGTTTGTGGACTTGTGGAAAAGAAGGAACCTGAACCTGCCGATAACTACAGCCAGTCAAGGCGACATGGTTACTCTAGTATCACTACTGGGGGGAATCAAATAAATACCAGTGTCTGAGTGGATTTGGATAGTCCTTATTCTCCTGTATCTGGCTAGGTGTTGATAACTGTGCTTATGGCCAGGACTGGCCTTCCCACAGGGCAACCTGGGGTGACTGTGCTGGGCCCTACTCTTTTCTATACTTCTGGGGTCCCGCAGTTGCCCCAATTTTCACCAGGGCAGCTGGTGGGGACCTCATTTCCTTCCAACAGGGCCCTAGACATGACCATCTGTAAGGCCCTATGGAGGGTGTCCCTGAGGGGTTCACAGGGGGCCACAGAGAGCAGGAAGGGGCCACACATTTTCACTTTGCCTTGGGCCCTATGAACAATTCTGGCCCCACTTATGGCTGTATTCTCTCCAGCAGCTTCCACATCCCTTTCCATTCAGACTTCAAGCATGTTGGCCCTGCTGCTGTCTGGGAAGTAAATGTATGAAGGTAAAGCAGACTGATTGTTCAGCTACAATTCAGAACAGATGGAACAGAATAATATAAAAAGGAACATTAGTTCCATGTGTCTCCCATGCTCTCTTACCTTTCTAATTCACCAAGCAACACCAATCAATGGGGTTGCTGCAATCCTTCTAGAAGTTATTCTGTGTTTCTGGTAAACATGGGTTTCCTGAATTTTCTTCCCCACATCTTTGAAACTGGTGGGGTTAGTGGGAAATGAATTGCAGAGTGAAACAGAATCTTGTCAGGGTATGGCAGGGGGTGTAAACTTGCCATTCATTCAGCCATTTTATGGGATGGGAAAAAAACCCCAACAAAACCCCCTGTTTCAATTCCTGGGTACGTTTACACAAAACATCTAAAGGCATACATTTTGCAAAGTACAATATTTATTTTGGTCAGGGTAGGTCGTTGTGTTTTGACAACTGAATCCAATCTCAGTTCTGTTTTCTGTCACATCAGATGGAAGGAAGCTAAGCGACAGCCAGGGAACCTCTGGTAATTATTTCTGATAGATCAGAAGCCATAATAAAATGGCATTTTTCAGGAAGTTCCTGAGTCCAAATTGTGGAATTTAGCTACTGGCCCAAGCAGAAGACAACATGGAGTCATTCTTCCTCCCCTCCTTCCACCCAAATTCATTCAACGAGGAGCTTAGTGAAGGATGATGTCCGTCTTTCATGGGACTAGGCTTGCCACTTTAGGTGTATTTTTCCAGGCCACTTATGAAAAATACATGTTTCCACCTATGCATATTTTCCAGGCATAGGTGCCAATGCAGGCCCTGCAACATGTATTTTTCATAAATGGCCTGGAAAAATATACCTAAGGTGGCAACCCTATATGGGACTCAGCAGACTGAACACATATTGGTGGTGTGTGGCCACACAGCCCGGTTGTGGCAGCTTTGCCTTGCCCTTTGGACCACTACTCTCTTGCTACATAGTATCAGTTTACAGCCCCCTATCCAAAGTGCCCTTTCAGTGCAAGCCCTGTTGAAGTGAATGGGCTTGTGCTGGTGGAGTGCTTTAGGGGTGGGACTTGGTGGGAAATACCGGATACCGGTTTTACCAGATATTGGATCTTGTAATACCGGATTGATTGGATTAAAACCGGTATACCGGTACCAGATTTTTTCCCATTGAAATCAATGGGGACATTTTCCCATTGAAATCAATGGGAGAAAAAAGTAAACCGAAATTACCTGTTTCAAGGCAACAATTTTAAACATTCAATGACAGATTCATTTACTTAACTGCTAACCACCAGACTACACTTTGTGCCCAGTAGCCCCCACGACCCCCAGTAGCCCCCACAGCCACCACTACTTTTTTTTTTCTTTAAAAATAGGGGTGTGTGTGTGTTTCCACAGCATTGGTCATCAGTTTTATCAAATCAATCAGAAGTCAGATCACAACACACACTATGATGCTAGTCAAGCACGCAATTTAGTTTGCTATTAGCAGAAAGAGGCACTGAGGCAGAACTTCGTAGAGAGTGTCAGCTCTTGTCATAACACTTTGTGATACTAATCCCAAATTTAATTGACCATCCTAGTTGACAACCACATATTCAATTGGCAATGCCAGATAACAGTAGTTCCAATGCCAACAAAATAAACACAACACACACAGTGTCAATTAACCCCAAATTTAATTGACCATCCTAGTTGACAACCACATATTCAATTGGCAATGCCAGACAACAACAGTTCCAAGGCCTACACAATGAACACAAGTAATACACACACACTGTCAATAAATCCCAAATTTAATTGACCATCCTGTTGACATTGATATAACCACATATTCAATTGGCAATGCATTGCAATCAAACGGTTCCAGTGCCAACACAATAAACAGGAGGAAGAGGCCACAGGTGGCCCTACCTCAGGTGTCTCCTCTGTGCCAGACTGAGTCGGCTGCCTAGGAAGAGGCTGGCCTCTCCTAGCACTCCCACTCATGGTCTGTTTTTTCATTCCACAACCGCTCATAATTAAGTTGTGGAAATGAAGAAAGGACCACCGGCAACAGAGGATGCGGTGTGATGTGTGTAACTGTGTGTGCCTGTGTGGGGTGGTATTAGTACCTAGTGGTGGCACTGGGAACTGGCTAAGGGGTGGTGGGAACTAGCTAAAGGGGAGGAGAAACTAACTAGGGGTGGACTAGCTAAGGGGTGGGGAAACTAACTAGTGGTGGTGGGAACTAGATATGGGGTGGGGAAACTAACTAGGGGTGGACTAGCTAAGGGGTGGGGAAACTAGGAGTAGACTAGCTAAGGGGTGGTAGGAACTAGCTAAGGGGTAGTGTGTGGGGGTGACTAGTGGAGTGTGGGGGCTAGTGGAGTGGGTGGGTGAAGTAGTGTGGGGGTAGAGGTGGGTGGTGGGTGTGAAGGGTGTGGGGGTAGAGGTGTGTGGGGCTGGAGG
>QEPC01005117.1:9438465-9463498 GCA_003113815.1 Sphenodon punctatus
GTGTGGGGGTAGAGGTGTGTGGGGCTGGAGTAGTGTGGGGTGGGGTGAAGGGTGTGGGGTAGTGGAGTGTGGGGGTAGAGGTGTGTGGGGCTAAAGGGATGTGGGGCTAGTGGAGTGGGTGGGTGAAGTAGTGAGGGGGTAGAGGTGGGGTGAAGGGTGAGGGGAAAGAGGTGGGGGTGAAGGGGTGGGGTAGAGGTGTGTGGTGCTGGAGGAGTGTGGTCTGGTGTGGGGTGAAGGGTGTGGGGCTAGTGGAGTGGGTGAGTGAAGTAGTGTGGGGGCTAGATTTGATGCATCGCTTACCCAGCATCCGGCTACTTGTGCATCATGTCCGACACGTTGCCACAGTCACATTACCAAGGCGCTCTGGTGGCTTGGGTTTTGAAAAGAAAAGAAAAAGATTCGACCTGTTACAACCACAGATGGCACAAGATGGGTCACACAACACAACACAACAACCCCAGCTGGCACACAGCCACATTTCCCCCTTCCCCCCATTGTCAAGGCTTCAAAAAGCCTGGCAACTGGGGCACCCCTCACCCCAAAACACCATATGGATGGCACAAGATGAGTCACACAACACGACAGCCCTGGCTGGCACAGCCATATTTCCCCCCTCCCCCATTGTCAGGGTTTCAAAAGCCTCAGCAAGAAAGCAGCATGCATGTTCCTCCCACTTTGCTTGGCAACTGGGGCACCCCTCACCCCAAAATACCAGATGGGTCACACAACACGATACCAATACAACATACACCCCTCATCCCAAAACACCAGATGGGTTACACAACATGACAACCCTGGCTGGCACAGCCACATATCCCTCCTCCCTCCAGCATGCATGCTCCTCCCACTTTGCCTGGCAACTGGAGCACCCCTCACCCCAAAACACCAGATGGATGACACAAGATGGGTCACACAATACAACATGACAACCCTGGCTGACACAGCCACATTTCCCCCATCCCCCATTGTCAGGGTTTCAAAAACCTCAGCAAGCAAGCAGCATGCATGCTCCTCCAACTTTGCCTGGCAACTGGGGCACCCCTCACCCCAAAACACCAGATGGATGGCACAAGACGGGTCGCACAATACAACATGACAACCCTGGCTGGCACAGCTACATTTCCCCCCTCCCTCATTGTCAGCGCTTCAAAAGCCTCAGTAAGCAAGCAGCATGCATGCTCCTCCAACTTGGCCTGGCAACTGGGGCACCCCTCACCCCAAAATACCAGATGGATGGCACAAGATGGGTCGCACAACATGACAATCGTGGCTAGCACACAACTACATTTTCCCCCTCCCCCATTGGGGCTTCAAAAGCCTCTGCCACCTGAGGCACTTGTTGCTTTCTTGCTGCTTACCAATAGCCTGGCCATATGGAATACATGCAGCCCTCCCCCCTGGGATCCCAGAGACTAGGTCCCCATTCCATTCCCCCCCTTCCCTTTCTAAGGGATGCCAGGTGATACTTTAACTAATCCCATAAAACCCCAAAGGAACCCATAACTTATTAACTCTACTTACCAACAGTCACATGCTCGCACGCCTCCAGCAGTCTTGGAGTCCTTTCAGATCCCAAACCTGCTGTAGAATGATGGCTTCCCAACAGCCCAAGTTCCAGAAGGTCCCAGAAGGAAATAAAAATCCTACATTACTATTGGCCACTCCAGACAGCCAAGTGCCCACCCACTAGTCACATCCCTACCCCCTCTAAAAAAAATCTTAAGAATAGGAAACCTTCAGGATTCGATGCCTTTTTGATTTTCAAAAAAGGCAACCAATCCAAGTCAGGGTAAAAAAAAGCACCAATTGTAACACTTTGCACCGCAGGGAGGGACAACAAGGGAAAAACAACAACAACAACAAAAACGGTGCCCAACTGCCACAAAGTCATTTAAAAAAAACCAAGATCCAAGACCAATGCAAAAAACCCGGTATGGTCAGGAATACTGGATCTCAGTTTTAAAACCGGTACTGCTAAATACCAGCAATATCAGATCTCGGTGGATCCAGAATTCCCACCCCTTAAGTGCCTGTGATGTTTTTTTAAATGGTTACTTAAGCCCCATTTAATACCCTGAGTTTGGACCCCTGTCATCATCCTCTCTCCTTTCTGCTCCCCCCCCTTTCTCCTCCCCCCCCCTCATGCCTCTGCCACCCTGTGCTTGCTGCACCTGAGCCTTGGAGGCTGCAGCCACACTTCCTGCTTTGTGCCGCTACCTCTGCTGGTTCTTGCTCCATCCTGTGCTGCCTGCTGAGTGGGTCACATGCATGCTGCAAGCACTTCTACTCATCTCAGGCAACTTGCACATGAGATGGGAGGGGGGAGGGACTGGCACAAGCCAAAATCGCACCAGGGGGAATTGCAGGAGCTTGTTTCTGATGCAATTTCACTCACAGATTAGAGGGCTAGATTTTGAGCCCTGTAATCCACGAGTGAAATCATGCCAGCAACCAGCTAATCCCTGTACACATGAAAGGAGCTTCCCGTGATTCCCTGTGGCATGATTTTGGTTCTCTCCAGTCCCTCCCCGCTCCTGTCTTTGTGTGCAAGCGGCCTCAGTCTCTGTCCAGCTGCCCACAACAGGACAGGATTTGTGCACCCCCCTGCTTCAGCCCTATGCTCCCCACAACTTGGACCCCAGGACAAATGTCCATCCTGTCCCTATGACAGCTATGTCCCAGCTTAGATGGATGGGCTACTGACTGAGTAGCTATCTGTAGCTGGTGAGCTTCCCCTTTAAGGATGAGCACCTGTTCCTGAGGTTACCCTACTCTGGGCAAGGGGCTGGGTTATTAAAAGCCTCAGGCCTGTGGAATCAGAAAGCGAGTTCAGGGAGAGCTCATGGGAGTAATAGGAATGCCTTGCTTAACATGAAATCTGGAGAGACTGATGGTGGTGGTGTTTGGAACTTTATTTTGGGACAAATAAACAATTTTGTGAGGAGACTACTGGAACAAAGCAGAGCCTGGTGAATTCTTAAAGGGCAAACTGAGGCACAGTCCAAGATTGGAACCCAAGAGGTGAGTAAAATCACCTGCTACCTCATGGTTTTATTGACCGGTCTTAAATGAATTGGATTGGACCCCAGTCTCTTGATTCTCAAAGCTTGTGCACCAACGTGACCTCGTAAAAGTGAGTGGGTTTTTTCAGCCAATGCTACCTTTTTGAGGACTGAAACCTTAATTGCAATTAGGGTTACAGTGCAATTAGGGGTAAAAATGGCCACTACACACACCCAAAATGGTGACAATCCTGCCATTGCCATTTTAGATATGAGGAGCAGCCATTTTGCACATGCACAAATGGCCTATTTTTCAAAAAACATTTTTTTGCTCAGGATGCTGATCAGAAATGTTGCTGATCAAAATTCCAATTAAAAAATGACCTAGCTGTTCCATTTTCACACAACAGCTATTTTGAACCTTATGCACTATGCTAGCTAAACTGGCTCTCTTTTTATCTCTGAAAATCTACACTCAAGGTGCATTTGAAGCCTATACCTGATGTTTTTGAACTTCCTGGTTAGCCATCACAGCTGCGTGTTTGTAGAGCATTATTTAAGATAAGGACCAAATGACTGCAAGTGACTGTCACTGATGCTTGTTTGGAGATAATTGCCTCCACCCGTCCCCCAAAAGGTGGGGGGTGGTAGGCGTTTTGCTGCACCCGCTTGGGACAGGAGGCAGGACATAGCAGGGAAGTTTGTTGCATTGCAAGCCCCGGGGCGGAAAGGTGGCCACGCTAGAGCACGGGAGATCTAGAACCCTTCTGGGGTTGCCTAGGCAGCCCCGGCGGCTGTGATTGGCTGAGGGGGCCCACGTGGGCCACGACACCAGGGAAGAGCTCAGCTCCATGATCTCACGGCCTCAGCCTCAGTTATAGGCTGGAGCGGAATGGGAAAGCAGCACCTGCCCACCCTCCCCTAAGCACTGTGAACACTTGACGGTCGCTATTGTGGGATTGGGAAGGAATTTTTGAGGGAACCCTAATCGGACCATTAGAACAGGTTTCCCATATTTTTCACGTTCCCGGGAGGGGGGTCAGTGAGGGTGGTAGGGACAGGTATGGTCCCCCGCCTGTAGGCTCACTCTTCCGTACTCAATTCCAGAAGGAATTTGGTCCCCCTTGCATGCGGCAAGTGCCACGACGAGGGGAGATGTTGTGTTGGTTAGAGGGGTGGTAATCAAGGGTACATCTTAAGCACCCCTGAATTGTTTGTGTTAGGATAAGCTCCAATACTGGACCCACATCGCTCTAGACAATTTCCCCCACCTAATTACAATTATATAGTGGTTTAATAAAGAGTGCAGCCATTTAAACCCAACACTTGGTGTCCTGTCTCCTTCGGTGCATCGACAATGTACATCGCAGTGTAAGGGATGGGAACGTGTATTGAAAATTGGGAAAAGTGTCAGATGACTTGACAATTCAACCTTTAGAAATATATTAATAGGAGTGAAAGGCAAAAGCCTTTCTCTTTTCTCTTTATACCTTTGTTTTCTTTTGTGTCATTCCTCATTTACTTTGCCCAAGGTTAAGCTGGCTTGTAACTTTCTTTTTATATTAAAAGAAAACAAAACAGGCAATGCTAAGTGGTGCCCAATATAGTTTTTTTAATGGGGGATGGGGAGAAGCTTTAGGAATCTGGACAAAAAGATGAAGAGATGTTGAAGTCTGTGGCTGTGACAGTGCTAGTGGGAAAGTCTGGAGCAGCAGGGAGCAAAGTGGCAGCCAGGAAGCCTGAAAAAAACATTTCAAACAATATAATAAAGAGAGTCTATTTTTTAATAATGTTTTATGATTGTATTTATTTCTTAGTGCGCTCTGTCCATTGGACAACAGTCTCTGCAGCTGGAAACCGATGAAAAGGTATTTGGATTCTCTTACCCAACTTTATCACTGTGTGCTATTTACCCCCCTTCCTCTGAGGGCAGTTTTACACTGACATTTAACTATCCTGGGATTAGGAGAAAACTATCCCAGAATTGTTATTGAGAGATTACAAAATGGTACCTGTTTACACTAACATTTCTATTCTGGGATGAATCCATTCCAGGATAGTTCATTTGAACAGCACATTGCTGTTATCCCGGGATTAGAGTCTCTGGGATTAATATCAATCCCATGGTGCTTTTTGTCCGTGCTCAGTGCACTGATTTCTGGGATTGAAGAAAGTGTGATTTTCTTCATTTTTCTGATTTCTTAGTTGAAGAAAATGGAAACTCATCCCTTTGTTCTGCGGGTATTTAAACTTGGCACTCCGCGATGCATTGTTGAAGGATGACAGAGGTAATACAATCACCCTAGATACCATGTGCTCCTAGATACCATAGAGCCAGACATTCATAGAAAGGGTGTCGACTCTTGCCATTACACTCTCTGATACTAATTCCGGGATAGTTGACCAGTCTGTGTCAACGCCTTGTGAGAATGTAACAAGTGTCCGTGTAAAAACACCTTGAGAGAGTACCTGTAAGTGTCCATGTACATGCCTTGAGAGGATACTTGAAACAAAGGATGTTCCAGTGGTTAGGATATTGGTCTAGGTTTTTGGAGGCAAGGGGGGAAAAGGGGTGGGGTGGGGTGATTGTGATGACACTTGATAAGCCAAAGCCATCAGAACACCAGCAACACACTTCAAATGGGTGTCAATAATACATAACACAAATTATATATGTAATGAGTAATTGAATAGATGTCTGAACAATAACATAAATACAAAAGAACATTTATTTGTCTCAAAAGACCACTAGGTTTTTGGACACTAGGGTTCAATTGCCAACACTACCAGTGACTTTCTGGGAAACGTCGGACAAGTCACTTAGCCCCTGTGTGCCTCAGGCCGCATTCACACCTATGTAAATGGATCATTTGAAGGTTGGGAGAGCTGGGGAAATACATACAAATCAGGTGAGTCTTTGATCAGGTGTGAATGCCCCGAGGTAGCTGATTAAAGCTTGTTTGCATGTTTACAAGGGCAATTGACAGAGCTGGATTTTGCAGACCTGATCAAAGACTCACCTGACTTGTAAGTGTGACCCCTCTCCTAACCTTCTAATGACCCATTTACACAGGTGTGAAAGCGGCCTCAGTTTTCCAGCCTGTAAGGTAGAGATAATACAGTAGAAACCTTATATGGAGACTTTCTTATTCTGGATATGTCTTGCATCCCCAGCAACTCTCAAGCACGCTGTTACTTTCAGAGCAGGACCCTTTATTTGGACACCTCTTCATTCTGGGCAAGATGTTCACATAGAATTTGGGGTTGGCCCTTGAGGTTCCTTTGAAGTTCAAAGTTTGAATCCTCTGATTCAAGGTATCCTCTGCCTCCAGCATCATAGACAGATGCTTTCCCAACTGGGTTTTGAAAACATCCAAGGAAGGAGATTCCATAACTGCTCTGGGCCAATTATTCCATTGTCAAATGGTTTTACAGTCAGGGAGGTTTTCCTAATATTAACCAAGATCTACACTGTGCAACTTAACATTCCCTCTTGTTCTGTGACAGCGGGCGGGGGTGGGGGCGGGGGTGGTGGGGTGAGAAATGATCACCATCATTTTGTGGCATCCTTTTAGCAGGGCTAAATTTGCAGGGCCCAGGGTGAAGAGAAAATGCAGGGCCCCTCTCTCCCCTAGCCCTGCCCCTTTGGAGGGACACCCTCCATGGGGCCCTAGAGGTGGTTGCATTTGGAGCTTCGCTGGGAGAGAGCGGGGGTCCTGCACTCTGCCCTGGTGAAAATGGAGGCCTTCTGGAAGCAGTAAAAGTAGCAGGGCATCACCCTGGGTTGTCTGTGGTAAGACCAGCCCTTCCTTTTAGATATTTAAAAACTGCTATCATGCCCTCCCCGCCCCACCATTAGTCCTCTTTTCTCTAGGCTGAATATGCCCAGTTCTTCAAGCCGTTTCTCCTAGGGCTCGTCTTCCAGCTCTTTTATCATCTTAGTTGCTCTTCTTCTGAATCATCCTCAATTTGTCAAGGTCCTTCTTGAAGTGTGGTGCCCCAAACTGAGCACAATATTCCAGGCAAGGTCTCATGAGCAAAGTGGCTGTCTCTTCCCTCCACATTGGGTGTTTTTAGACAAGCATCTCCCTCACCCATTGCCCACCTATCATGCACATTGCAGGGCCACATTGGTGCCCTATACAGCCCTGTAGCATGCATGATGAGCGGGTAATGGGTGGGGAGGCGCTTGTCTAAAAACACCCTTAGAGATAGTGCACTTGTTAATGCAGCCCCAAATGGCATTTGCCATTTTTGCAACACAAGGTGGCTGCATAAAGGGATTCCTACTGTATTCTCACTGGGATTTGGCGGATACGTTAATCTTTCTAAAGTATTTTGAGGCTTACACATGGAAAGCACTACAAGACCTAACTATTAAATTTACCTTTCTCTGTTAATAACACTCTCATTTAGGCATTAGGTTGGCCATGCAATTTTTTGCTTCTTGAATCACAGATTCACACATGCTCTGTGTGCTACCGAGGCTCATGGGGAGCCATATAACAACAAAAGATGCAATGAGACGCTTAGTGCATTTCTTGAATTTTTCCAATAGGGTATATTATTTCCTGGCTTCTGCCAGACAAAGGAGAATATCAAATCAGCACTGATTCAGAACTGGTGCATGGGTTGTGCAAATTGGACCTTCTGGTATTGTGGCCTGCCTGTAATTCCCCATGCACTGTTCCCCCACACATCTCAAATGCTTGTATATTCCTCTTGGATATATGACATTGGCAAGGAACATTGAATATAAAGAGTGTTAAATAGTTGCACTGTGATCCAATAGACTCCATCTGGGATCATATTTTATAGAGCTATAAGAAAATTGTTTCAATTTGAAACTGAGCTTGAAATGTTAAAAAAGGAAATAATTGAGTGCATTGCGTTGTTAGTTGATGGACACATCAATTGTATAAGCATGTTATTTCACCCAAGCTGTCTTAATTTATAATGTATAGCAGTGACCTTTTTTCTATGCTTATGAGCCCACTTGACTCATGCAAACAGTGGTTGCTTCCATGGAAGACTGGAATCGGCATGCCCCTCTCCTGTGCCCAGCACAGAAATGTAACCTTTCTCAGCACAGAAACTTCCAAGGCATTTTCCTAGAGATCATCTACACCACTTCCTTAGTGGTCCTGTGTCTTTCTTCATTGCACCAAGTCTCAGCAGCTGAATTGCAGCTGCTGTTCAGAAACTCAGCAGCCAGGACCATAGAGCACCAGCTCTACCAGCAATCACAAAGCAGAAGAGATCTGGGGGTGTGCACACATCTCTTGTTGCCTCAACAATATGAGAATATTGGTGTGCAGCTCTTGGGTTCTGGACCTTCCCCCCCCCCGCTTAGACAAACACACATGCCCCCTTTATTTAAACGGGCCATGGCAGCTGGTGAGTGCGTCTCATGTAAAAAGGGCCAGAGAGAGAAAACTAGTGCTTCAGGGTGGGACTCCAGGGGAGTTATTGGATTTATTGGTATCAGTAAATCGGATTTTTAACATTGCCGATTTCCTCGGATCTTTAACATTGCGGCCATTGTTAAATGGCATCGGTGTTAAAAATCCAATATGCCGATACTGACAATTATCGGCATTATTGGATTAATCTGATATCAACAATTATCAGTATTATCGGATAAATCCGATCCCTATGGTCCCACCCCTAGACTGCATATTTGGGTTTTGATAAAACACAAAAAAGCCCTTTTTGGCCTTCATATTTGAAACTAGGCTTGCCACCTCTGGTGCCTTTTTAACCCAACACTCCCATAAGCCAAAATTAAACTGTCAGGTAAAAAACCCCACCAGAGGTAGCAACCCTATTTGAAACAGCTGTGTATTCGGGATTTGAATAAATCCAAAATTTCTTCAAAAACATAGCGTTCAAAGTCTCTAACTGCCCTCCCCCTTCCCCCCCAAACTGCAGCACATAACCAGCTTGGAGCTGGGCCTCTCTCTCACCCTCCCAAAACAGGTTTAGCTGCCTGCAGTGCTTGGAAAGCCTGCACTGAACACACACACACCCTACCTGCAGGGAACACAGCTGTGTCATCACTGCAGCCAGGCCCAGCTCAGCTGAGACCAGCCCAGCCAGGGGGAATTCTTGGGAACCTCATCCCCCCACCCCCGCCAGTGCCCCCTGAACTAGCCAAATGTCCCAGTCCCACCTCCCACAAGCTAGTGACTCCCTTCTGAGCCAGATACCACGCTTCCTACCCCATCTCTGAGCCAGCTTCATGTCCTATTCCGCTTCTCCAAGCCATCAACCTCCCCCGAGCCTAGTCCCATGCCCCTTCCCACAAATCAGTGACCCCTTCTCTAAACCAGTGACCCCTGAGCCCTTTAAACCCCCTGAGCCAGACCCATGTCCCATTCCTCCCTAAGGCTGCTGCCCCAAGACAGTGGTAAGACCCTTGAGGAAGATCCATGCCCTATTCTTCAGCAAATCCCTCTGAGCCAGACCCATTTCCAAATCTCCGTTCTCTCAAGCCAGTGAGCCCCGAGTCAGCCACATACCTCATGCTCCCTCAATCCAGTGACCCTTTTGAACCAGACCCATGCACTATTCCTCCCTCCCCACGAAGCCATCTGTATTCTTCACCCTCCTCATACTTAGTGCTCCCCCCTTAAATTGGTAGCAGACTTAGCAGTTTTAACTGCATTTTCCTTTCTTTATAGGCCTGTCAAACTAGCAGAGCCTCACTGCACTCAGGCAGGGACCCATGTTTGGTGTGTTTTCAATATTGGTGGGAATGGAGAAAATGCAGTGAACAGGTAAAGATACAAATACTAAAAATACAAATACTTGGCTCCAAGAAAACCAAGAGCAAGTTGTTGTTGTTGTAAAGCACCCCTTGAAAGCTTTCCCTTCCTCTGATGTGGCAGCAGGTTTTGTGTGCAACACAGATAGGGAGGGTGCAACAGAATCATCTATGAGGGCCACAGTGCTTCTTTATTGTCTAATTGGACGCACAGGCAGAGAGAGATGGAAAAGAATCAAATTAGCATTGGTGATCTACCCCCTCCCCCCAAGCAGTGCCCCATCTGGGTGGCAGCAGGCACAGAGAAGGTACAGGGGTGGCAACATGGGAAGGGGATTGTATTTAGCAAAGAGAGAAGCTGAGATCAGAAATATAAACTGCCCAAAAGAAAATCAGACCCTGAGACTAAACATAATCTGGGATGTCAACAATCTCAGCTGTGAATTGCTGTTGCCCTGACAGCAAGATGTGGCAGCAGCCATGTCCCAGTAATCTGGGTGTAGGTATTGCTGAAATCCCTAGTCTGAAACTATATGGATTTAAATTAAAGTAAATATTAAAGAAAAAGAAATTTAAATAAAGCAAAAAAAAAAAAAAGTAAAATAAATAAATGAATTGGTCACACACTCAAGTTTGTTGGCCCATGCTTATGACTAGTCTTTGTCACCGCACCCCCCAATAAGACACAGAGACCAAGTGCTGGATTAAATCAGGCCGCACTCTTTATTCAACCAATTCAAAGACGGTGGGTGATTGCACAAGCAATATGGGTCCAGTATGATTAGCTAACTGATTCTTATAAACTGGGCGCTGGCCGGGATGTGCCTTCCCGTGCCAGTTCCAACACCAACAAGGCTCCCCTTCGACAGCACCCTGGCTCTGGCCGAAAGGGGGAGCGTCCCAACAGTGGGCTTGAGTAAGGAGGTGAGTACCCGCTCAGCCAGCAGACCGTGCAGGTACTTACTGACCGAACTGCAGTACCCCTCCCCGGGGAATAACCCCAGTGCGTGCTGCCTGCGCCTAGCACTGGGTGTCACCTCCCCATCTCTTAAGGAGATGACTCGTTTAATCAATTCCTATCCTATTTAACCTACCAAACCATACTGGACCCCCGCCACAAAGGGGGAGCCAGGCTTCCCCGGCACCCACCGCCTACATCCTCAACAATACTTCCAACTGTTGGGCCAAATTTTTGAGATATAGCTGATTGCCTGCTGTGGATAGATGCACCCCATCTTCCTGGAATAATTCATTCCGCTCATAAACAATTTCAACATGTCGGAGAGTAATTCCTCCTATGCTCGCTATCCACTTAGCTATCTCTCTATTGACATTACGTCGTGTTTTATCAACTTTGGCCGGATTGATGGCCTTGCCCCATTTTTGCCTAGGAACTAAACTGGTCCAAACTAACTGTGCTTGATTAAACAAATTTCTTATATGTGCGAGATCCCTTTTCATCTTAATTATCAAGTTAACCCCTTTCCTTGCTGGGATGTCGTTCTCTCCTAAATGAATTACAATTATGAACGGGGCCGCCACGATTCCTGCACGGAGGGATCGGAGTTTTGGGATCAGCTGATGCCATCGCATACCTCCCGTTCCATACCATTGAACCAATGCATTGTCTCCCAGGCCAGGTTGAGACCCCCAGTGGTTCTTGATGGCGGCTTTGCCAGCCCAACGGACCAAGCTGTGCCCCACGATCCAGATCAATCGTCTCGCAGTCACGGAGCCCCTGGGTCCTAAGTACAGGGGAGATAATTGGTTATTGCGGGTATGGCCTTATGTATTTTTTGTAGGCGTTGGAGCGCCACCTACCTATGGCCTTAATGGATTCGGTGGGTAATCCCGCTGCTGCTGCTGTTGTTGCTGCTCCTATTCTGAACGAATGGGAGCCATACTCCCCTGATGGTAGGCCTAATCTAGTTAAAGTTCTTTTTAACACTGCGTTAAACTGATAGCTTGTCAATGGCAAACCATTCTTGTGCCTGAATAATGTACCCGCCACCGGGGGGCGTATGCTTGTGTACCTCCTCATCTGTTCGACTGGGCATATACCCAGGTCACCGCACCTAAACAATTCAACATTGGTGCCCCTACTCTTTTGATCGGTCTTAGATCTTCTCAGCCTCAATTGAATTGTAGCTGGGGTGATTTTTAGGTCCTCGATCCTAAATGCCCCCCCGCTTTGGTCCTTACGAGATAAGGGGACTACTTCGCTAATCCTAAACCCTCCGAAAAAGGTTATTGTGTAGGCCGTGGTGAACAATTGTATTTCAAATTCATCATAGCACACCTCGCGTAAGATGCTGATGATGCGCACCAGTATGGGGGTAGTAATGGGGGCACGGGTACTGACAGGGGGAGTGGTTGATCTGGCCCAGCTCTCTAACATGTGCTTAATATAAAAACCTTTGTCTGGTGACGGGTATCCGTTCATTCTGCTGATGAACGTGAGGGCCGCTACTTTCCCGCTGATGGTGCCCGGTGCAAGACCCTTTTTTCTAAGGGTCATTGCAAATTGGACTACCTCGGATTCATATATGGGGAAACCGGATCCCCATCCCTTGGTAGCCCTATAAGCTTGGAACTCTTGGAAAGCCCTACCGTAGGCCGCCTGTGTTCTGGGGGCGAGGGATCCCCTAACGGTATTTTGTAGCTCTAATACCCAAGGCTCCACACCCCCGGTGGTATGGGGTCGGGAAATTCTTTTGCCTCCGGCGCAAGCTCCCGGAATCGCTTGATCTGAAAGCGAGAGAGGGCGTCGGCTATGCTGTTGTCAATACCCGGGACGTGGCGTGCTGTGAACAAAATATTGTTCCGTAGGCATACCGTGACTAATGCCCGAACTAACGGCATGACTCGGGTGGAACGAGAGGACAGGGTGTTTATTATGTGGACCACCGCCTGGTTGTCACACCAAAATAGTACTGTGTGGTTGGCGAATTGGTCTGTCCACAGAAACACCGCTACCACTATGGGAAACAGCTCAAGGAATGTTAAGTCCCTCGTAACCCCCGTCTCGTGCCACTCGGGCGGCCATGCCTGGGCGCACCACCTTGTCCTGAAGTACACTCCGAAACCAGCACCTCCTGCGGCATCGGAGTGGACCTGAAGGTCATTTTGCAACAAACATTTTTCTCTCCAAAAGCTAACCCCGTTGTATTCTACCAGGAATTCGAACCATGCTTTTAGGTCTTGTTTCATGTCCCGTGTAATTCGGATCCGATAATGTGGCTGTAGCTGCCCCCTTAACTTCTCGTACAATCTAGACAAAAAGGCTCTGCCGGGTGCAATGACCCGGCATGCGAAATTAAGGCTCCCAACTAAGGACTGCAGAGACCGGACGGTGATCTTTGGGGCCAGGCTGCAGTCCTGAATCTTTGTCCTTAATTCTATCAATTTTTTCTTGGGCAATCTGGACAATTTTAATTTGGTGTCTAATTCTATCCCTAGGTACGTGAGTACTGGGGTAGGACCTTCGGTTTTTTCGGGTGCTAGGGGTATGCCCAATTCGTCTGCCATTTCCTGGAATCGCCGTATTGCGATCGCACATTCGTCTGAACGGGGAGGAGCTAAAAAGAGGAAGTCATCCAAGTATTTGGTCACTTCTCCGCCCCTCCACCGTTGCTTAAAAATCCATTCCACAAGGGAACTGAATCGTTCGAATGCTGAACAGGAAATGGAACATCCCATAGGCATTGCCCGATCATAATAGTATTTCCCCTCGAAGTGAAAACCTAAGAGGTGAAAACTATTAGGGTGCACTGGTAGCAATCTAAATGCTGACTTGACGTCGCATTTTGCCAACAGTGCACCCTTTCCCATACCCCTTGCCTTCTCGACCGCCTGATCGAACGATGCATATTTGATGGTTGTCAATTCCTTTGGTATGGCATCGTTCACTGAGGCACCTCGAGGGTAGGACAAATGATGTATCAAACGGAATTCTCCTTGGGTCTTTTTAGGTACTATTCCTAATGGGGATAAAACCAGGCCTTGTATGGGGGGGTGATCGAATGGACCCACTACTCTACCCTCTTTTACCTCCTTCCTAATTTTTGTCCGTACTAGTTCCTCTCTCCCTTCTATGGATTTCAGATTTTTTGCTTGGGGAGGGGGCTTGACTGCACTCGCTGGAATTACGAATCCATATCTAAAACCCTGTACAACGTACTCCACCTCCGCCCTGTTAGGGTGTGCTTGCAGGGCTGTCTCTAAGACCTCCACCTTAATTGGCGTCGGCCCCCTTTTGAGGGCGGGACCCAGACATCCCGCCTTGGTTATCTTTGCCTGTACCTGCTCCTGGACCGCTGCGGCCACCCCTACCTCGCTGACGGGACCGGTAACATGTGCTCTCAGGGTGGCCCCCCCCACAGCTGGAGCACGCGTGCCGAAACCTACACTGCTGACGGTTGCAACGGCCTACCCTGTTGTACTCATAGCAGGGGCCGGGGCCACCTTGGCCCCTCCTGCGGTTCTCTGCCCGGTAGGGTTCGTTTGCCGGAGCCACCCCACCTCGCACCAGTGGGTGGCCACTATCTGATCGCGGTGCCCTTGTTGCGTCCACCATGCTCTCGAGCCAAATATCGGGAGCATGGTGGTCCCAGCGGAGGCCTGGGGTGTTTGCTGCCCTGTGACGAAATGCTTCGTCATAGCGCAACCAAGCCCCTGGGGGGCCCGTCCCCTGCGCTCTCCGCACAATATCGGCGTATTTGTGGAGCTCAAGGCCCCGACCCGGGTCAGCCTGCATGACGACCCCCATATATATGGCATAGGCAGAAGTCCAATTCGCCCAATTCCGGTCTGCTTTCGGGCGGCGAAATCGCTCTTTATCTTTGTCGCCTTCCTGCTCTGAATGATCCACGATGGGATCACTGAACAGGAGTGCGAACAAGTCCACATATTCTTCCTTCCATATCTTTTCCTTTGTCGCCTGCGTTAGGTGACTGCCAAATGGGGCTGCAACCGCTGGGATAACTCCCCCCGGGGGGCGAATAATTAGTGAAGGGGTAGTGCTAGTCGTCAAGCTGAATTCTGGGGGGGGGAGGGGGAGGATAGGGGTGGTGGTCACATTCTCGGGCACCACTGGTCCCGATTGGGACCGATCACTCGTCCCTGCCCCAGTGGGGTAACGAACGGGATACACCCAGGCCCATTCCCCGTCAATTTGCTGTAGTCGTGGATTAACGGCATCTACCCTTTGTGTGGGTGTCAGCTGAGCCCTGTTCAGCTGACCCATTCCTGGCTCTAGTATCTCGGTAGGGCCTGCTCGCCCACTTTCGGTGTACGCTGTACCCCTGTTGTCTACCGATTGAGGGAATGTACTTTCCTCCTGCCTGGTGGATTGTAATGTCGCCCGATGGGTAGGGGTCTCACCTTGCGCCATTCCCGGCTGCGGAAGGGTTCTACTGCGCAGCTCAGCGTTGTCTTCTGCTTCGTGCCTGGCCGGGGGGCCTCGCAGTGCTTCTTCGAGAGCGACGATCCTCTGCCACATATCAAAATCGGTGTTCGTCCCCCCCTGGGCAGATTCGTTCAGTCTCCTCCTGGTTGTTGGGTGTTCATGAACAGTGATTAGTGTAGCTGGATCCCGAGCCGCCACCACTGGTGGGGCAGGAGTAATTCTCCCGGGGGGGTCCTGTGTGGAGACCATTCCCGGGCCTACACTCTGCAAATAGTACTGGGCCATGCCCGGGACTCCCATTGGATCCCCTTGGGCACACATGTGCCCAGTCGTGAAAGCCAGCCCAGCTTGGCTGGGTGATATTTGGATTTGGGGGACCGTTGTGTGGGCCCCGGCCTGGTACCCCCTTTCCTGCTCGTGACTGTGGTCGAGCACCCCCTGGCCAGCCGGCCACTGGGGTGTGGGAGGTCCACCCGATCCTGTTCTGCTGGGACCTGGGGTAGCCTGCTCTACTCTAGGCCCTGCCTCTCTCCCCCTTCCCTCTTCTCTAAATCTTGCCGGAGGGATCACCGGCCTACTGCCCCTCCTGGGGCCCCCCTCAGGTGCGGGGCAGGTGGAATCCCGCCCTTCCTGTAAGGGGCCCCCTTGGGGAGGGTGATCTTGACCCCCTACAAGTGGCCCCTGCCACCTTGCTGGGTAGGGCTGATGGCCTGGCCTCGAAGGCCCGGGCTGCTCCCAGGGGGGTGGGCATGTGAGGGGAGGGCCCCGCGCCTGCATCATGGCCTCACAGGCCGCCAGGCGCTCCATGAGTTGTTCCCGGGTGGGGGCCCCATCCCCCTCCCCCGAGCTTTCCCCCCGGGGGTTACTCTCCTGACCGCCTCGTTGGGGCTTCTTCGGGGCCGCTTTTTTCTTAGTGCGGCCCATCGCTCCCCAAAACCGGTTCTTTATGCGGTTTTTTTTTTTTTTTTTGCTTCTTTGTAACGGCAGCAGCAAGCTCTCCTTGCTGCTGCGTTGCTCTCCCCCGACGATCTGCCGCCACGCGGCCAGGAACTGCTCCGCCCCTTCTAAAGGGGGCGGGGCTTGTCCTCAATTTCGGCGCGGCGTCTTTCCCGCCGCGCGCAGTCTGCCCGGCAACAGACTCTCCGGCCAGAGCGCTCTAACGCGCTCCGCCGGCAACAAGGTCAGTCCCGTCTCTTCCCTCTCATGGAGGGGGCGGGACAATAACCCCGTCGCCGACATGCGGCGGCGAAGGGGACTTGTCTGGCAAAAACCACACAATCTCAGAGAGGAATCAGTCAGAGTGACACAGAGAATAGGCACATCAGATTTTCTTTTTATATTTGCTTCAGCAGAGGTGGAGAGCCTTTTCCCTCCCAGGGGCCTTGTTGGAAAAGGACCCAGAAGATGCACAGGCCCTAATGTAAGGTTTTCACACAATCTCCTATTCTGAAGCAATGACACACAGTAAACCACTTTGGGAAAATTCTAGCCCAATCCAGATTGCAATTATTTTTCGGTTTCACCTCTTTTCAGTTCCTTGATCCAATCCCTATACTTAAGTCTCAAAGAAGTGAGTTCGGAAGAAGGGAGTGGAGGCGAGGGTATCTACTTAAAGACAAGGGGTTGATTCATTGCATAGATTAGATTCCTGATCTGGACCCTTCTTTTCCTCCCCGTATCCTGAGCACAACCTTTAAGTGCCCCTGCCTCAACTTCTCTCTGGCCCACAGAGCCTATACTAATTTTCAAAGTGGCCAATGAGATGGAAAAGATTTCTCACCCCTGCAGTAAAAGGGTTGGTTCACCTGAAAGACTGTTGATCTCTGGCGTTTCCATCTAACAAGATATAAAATATATGTCTGGCAGTATAACTGAATTCTAACATAAGTACTTTAGTATACAACACTTTTGAGCTACCATTTAATCTAGGTGAAATCTGTACAAGCGCTTCACCATTCCCTCAAAGAGTATCAGATTGTTTTTAAAAATAGATCCTACAGATATATTTCAGGTCAAGAAGTATTTAAGCAGAGGTAGCACCTTGAAACGTAATTACTTCCACAATGGAATAAATAAAAGGAAGGTGTAGAGACTGTAATAAAACAGGATCTGCTTGAAATGCAATACTCTTGACCAAAGTGTTTAAGAAAGTTTAATCTCTTCAAGAAGAGAGATTAACATTATTGCAACCTGGAAATGAAATACTTTCATTGAGAATGTAGCTTTCAGGATCTCCATGGTTTAAACTTCATGACGGTGCTTTCGGGAGGTAAACTGGCACTTGAGCTTTTTAGTTAAGTATTAACATTTATTCTTAATGAGCATGACAATTATTTCTGTACTTTATAGTCCAAGCTATCTTTGTATATTAAGGGGAAGTAATGCATGTTTGGTTTGTTTATAAGGTTTTACTAATTCTGGAGAGTGATGGATATTTATAGGCTGGGAAGGAGAACCTCTGGCCCTCATACTTACTTATTTTTTGTTTGGCTTTTTCCAGTTCCCCAGTCTGGCCTTTTGGATTTAGTTCCTACCCTCAAGCCTTGAAAGAGAGAGCTCTCCGAGGAAGGGATTGTAGATGAGGGCACACACTCAAGGGCAGGGGATGAATCAGTGGGTGCTAATACACGACACCGGAGGTGGGGAACCTTTTCTGTCCCAAGGGACACATTGAAAATTAGTACGAGCTTCGAGGGCTACATAGGCCACTTTTACACCTGACCCCTCTCCTGCACATATCCTGACTGCAGGAGGGAATGTGCAAGCTAGAATATGCGTGGGGTTTGGCCCACCCCAGCCCACCCCTCCTGTGCGGCTTTGCCGGCAAACACACATAGCGATACAGAGCAGGAAATTCAGCTCTGTATCGCTGCGTGTGTTTGTCGGCAAAACCGCGGGGGGAGCTTTCAGACTGGCCGAACTCAGCGAATATCCTAACTTGCGCATTCCCTTCCGCAGCCAGAATATGCTCAGGGGGGCAGGTGTGAAAGTGGCCATAGAGGTTGGGGGCGGGGGTGTATTCAAGAAAAGGAGGGACCAGATCATGGATCTGTCCACGCTCTTCCTACCATGTGCCACAGGGATCCTTATGGTCAGCTGGGGGGCGCTCTCTTGTGGATACCACCTGCCAGTCTTATTCACACTACAAGGACTTGCAGAGAGCCATTCTTGGTTGCTGCCTCAGTATCATAGAACTCCCTTCTAGGGTTGAAACAAGATCTCGTATTTGTGAGATATCTCATCGAAATCTTGGCTCTTGGTTTGTCCTAGGTGAACTGAGAATTGGGACTGTCTTGCCAGTTCTTGGCGAGAAAATAATTTATTTTTTAAAAAACAACAACATTGCGCTGCACAAAATGGCTACTGTCATTAACCAAAATGGTAGCAATAGCATCGCCACCATTTTGGTTAAGGGTAGCAGCCATTTTGCACATGTGCAGTGGATTTTTGTTTTCTCACGAAGAACTCCTACCAGGACTGAGATCTCAATGAACTCTTGGTCCTGGTACCCAAAACTGCGAGATTTCCTAAGGTCGGAGCCCAGGCTAGCCACTGACATGGCCCAGGGCACTCCCAGGTGAAAATTTGTCAGCACAAAGCTATAGGTAGCAAGTGCAGAATGTTTGCCACATGTGTAATGTGCTCCTGGAGCACTGTGCAGAAAGATGTGCAGGTGAGCTCCAGTCCAAAGTGGGCCAGAACGGGCTGCTGTCACGTCTGTTTTTACCCATAGAAACACCCCCATGATCTGCACTCTCCCTTCCTTCCCCCATTCTGCACACTCGCTTATGCACTCCCTCCCCTAACTCCTTTCCAGCTCATGGAATTTGTACTAATTTTCAAAGTGGCCCATGGAAGGGAAAAGTCTCCCCACTTCTGCAAACACAGGCTTATTTTTAAAAAATGATCATTATTTTTTTGTAGTCCTGCATGGAAACATCACAGAATCCACTACACAGGAAGCAAACTCTTTCCCAAAGTAAACTTTTTTAAATGCAAGAAATAACACTTTCATCTTACCACATGGTCCAGATTTTAATCCTTTACCTATAATCTCTTGTGTCCTAGTGTACCAGCAGAACTATAGGAGAAACAGTTAGCTGGAATGTTTCAGTCAAGCAGCAGAAGATGGACTCTATATGCCCAGCAAGCTAGACAGCTGTTTGTAAGGGTGCTACAGATGCAATTGTGCTTTGTCTGGGTAACTAAGCTTTGTGCTTGCTGTGCCAGGCAGGGGCCATGTGTTTTAGCCTGCATTGTTTTTCCTCCCTGTTCCATTTTTAACAATATAAACTCTTGGTTCCTATTGATCCTAATGGATGTAGGATGCAACCAGAGCTGTGAAAGTAGGAACTGCTCCTTTGTTATTAAAAACAAGACAGAGGGGCTTTCTTCCCTCCCCCTCCAGTGGATTCTCTGATGTTCCCATGCAGTTTTGTTGCCTATAGGAGCTTTGAACCTCCAACCTTTGCATCTTATTTCCACAGCTCTACCAGAGCCATTGGTAACTGCTCCTTTTAGAACTGAAATGGCAAGTTGCTGTAGTAGCTGTTTCTGATGGAAAAAGCTCTTCTGCAATGAGCGGCACAGTGCCATAGAGACATTAATTCCGCTACTTCCGCCAGCACTTTCGGACATGCGGTCATGGTGCCAAAGTAGTGGAACAATGTTTTTTCCAACACTTTCGGAGATTATTCCGACACTTTCCAATATTATTCCAACACTTTCTGATAATTTCAATGTTTCAGAGCAAAGGGCACAGAATTAGTGGCATGCCAGTGGAAAAGCTGCGGAAAGCCGCAGGCAATTCCGAAATGGCGGAATTAAATATTGGCATGGAAAAAAGAAGCTGCCGCTTCAGCCCCAGCTCCTATCTTCTTTCATTGTGAGGATGGGGCGCTGCATTGGCCATATAAAGAGTTTACAGTTAGCACCTTGAACAGGCCCTTCTGGTGTGGATCAGCTGCTCTGCTTTGGAACAGCTGTGCCAAGGGTCCTAGGTTCCATGTTGCCCTCTGCTTGCCCAAGCCCCACCCACCCAACAAAGTTAGCAGGCATGTACATACCCACGCACATTTTAAACTAAATCAGGTAGACAAGTGCTCATTTCCATTGTGAATGGTCAGGTACTCCAAGGGTTACCTCAAAATTAATATATTGCTCCTGAATAATGAATTCACTCCTCATTACAGCTCTATTATTTATATTTATTTATACATTTATACCCTGCCCCTCCTGCCTCCAGCAGCTCTAGGGACCAGTCCTACTCATTTAGTTTCCATTTAGATAACAATTTCTCCCTAATCACTGTATTTTCTCAGCCTAAGAGAGAGGAGATTTTTGCATAGTTACTGAAGTGAAACCAGACGAGCAATTGTTAGGGAAATGAGTAGTTTCAGCTGTCTGATTTGCATGGTCACTGTACAGTAATTTTTAATCATATGGCATGCAAATCCCTATAATCTGACTGACTAATGATGGTTGTCCATTAATCAAACTTCGGTGATTTGTACAATTGCTTTTGAATACCACTGCAAAAAAGCCAGGAAAAAAAAATCTTCACTTGACTTGGCTTTCACTGGTTTCTGTGATCAGTCTCCAAGCTGTTCGACAGCAGCTAAGATGGTTTCATCCTCACGATGAAAGAAGATAGGAGCTGGGGCTGAAGTGGTTCTTCGCCTCCCCTCTCTCGCTATCAGAAGGAAAACAAACTCCCAACGCAATGAAATGTACATGAAAAGAAGGAAAGCTTTCATTTCCACCTTGAAATTAAAGTTAATGGAGTTTACAAGTAACAGTATCTTGACTACTTTGGGCCTTTTCACGCAGTTTTGCTGCGTGGAGATGGGTGAAGGTGCCCATGGGAACGCCATGGTAGATGGATGGAGCTGCGAGTGTGCGCCCGCGCTCCACCCATCACACACGCACAGAGGCATTGGGGAAAACAGAGGTGCTTCCGTGCGTGGAGATGGGCACAGGTGGGTGTGCACCTGTGGGACTAGCCCCCCCCATCTCCACCCATACGCTGCACCCCCAGACACACGCTGCACCCCAGTCCATTTGAAAAGGTCCTTTGTCTCCATACTTTAGCTAAGCATTCTGTTAAAAGGATAGGCACACGACAGCAGCCTGGACGAGCTGCCCTGACGCCTTCCGGGTGCTTTGACCATGGCCCAGCCCGGGATCGGCGTAATGTCTGTTGCGCTGCCCCGGGCTGTGCTCCAGTGGTCTGATTCCCTGCTGTGGTCCCGGTCCCGTCATGTTTGTTCAGGGCTTTCCTTGACCACGGGGGGTGGTTAATCTGTTCACCCCCCGCCAGGAATCCACTGTGGTGAATCGGGACCACGTAATGTCTGAAATCACCCAATATTATGGTGGCCATTTTACACAGTGGGTGTTTTGGACATGAGGGTGACACACGTTACTCTGCTTTAACACACTGTCATGCCTAAAAGTGCCTGCCAGATGTTAGCCTGGGTCATTACCTGGTTGATGGTGGTGTTAGCTTGGGCTGTGAGTTGAGATCATCCCCAACTCACAGCCTGGGCTAAGCGCCAACGACCGGATAAGGACTACCTGACTGGGGGTAAACCAGGCAGTCATGGATGATGGCTCACTGTACTCACCCTGGTCTGCAGTGGTAGCACTTCCGGGCAGCCACGACAACCATCATAGGCCACCATCACTGTCAATGAGGGAAGGGAGGCAGGCCACTCCACATAGCATGGCAGCAGGGACGTATGGATGCACATCCATGCATCTCCCCACTTCCTCCCCAGCCTGGCCACCATAATATTGGGTGATTTCAGACATTACGTGGTCCCGATTCACCACAGTGGATTCCTGGTGGGGGGTGAACAGATTAACCACCCCCTGTGGTCAAGGAAAGACCTGAACAGACATGACGGGACCGGGACCAGGGCAGGGAATCAGACCACCGGACCATGGCCCAGGGCAGCGCAACAGACATTACGCCGATCCCGGGCCGGGCCATGGTCAAAGCACCCGGAAGGCGCCGGGGCGGCTCGTCCCGGCTGCTCTCGGGTGCCCTTTAAATTTCCCTCCCCGGTCTGTGTTGTTGCTGGTTGCCTAACAGCGATGCTGCGTGCTTTGTCCCCAGCTGGGAATCATTGTCTTTGGTTCCGGCCGGTGGTTGCCGTTCAAACATTACTTTTTTTTGTTTCCCGTTGGGAATCTCTTTGACCATGCTTTCGAAGATGGTTCGGGCCGGAGCTCCGGAAGTGTGGTTGATTTTGACCCCATGTGGGTATTGACTGTGGTGAACATCTGGTGGCTGCCGAACGGACATGCAGGGCGCTTTGGCCCTGCCGCGGAATTGACCATGGTTCACTGTGGTTGAGCGTGATCTCGTAATGTCTGAAATCACCCATTGACCAAGTCCTGGACAGAGTGACAGGTCCTGACATGGCCCAGAGTAGTCTGTGGCAATGGCAGCGGGAGCCATAATGTCTGAAAACACCCAGTGTCCAACAGCATTTTGGCATGTATTATAAAATGTCTAGGCACAGTGTAGAAGAAACATTTATGAGCAGATACTCGATGAATTTGGGGCATCATATTCTCTACTAGGCATTTTATAGAACACCTTATCCTGAATTTTGCCTATAACTCAGCAAAATTGAAAAGTTGTAATTACGTGCTTTGCCCAACATCTAGGCATTCTACAGGATACCTAATTTTAAACTTGGCCTGTAACAACTTAATTTAGGAGCAAGTCTGGACACTTCTCTAAGTCCTGCTCCACTTTTTCACCTCTCAATTTTCTTCTTGAAAACAAACCTCTTCTTCATGCAGGAACTTTCAAATACTTCATATTTGTATGCAATTCCAACACTAGGAGAAATTGTATACCCTGTCGTGTGATCTTAGGAGTTGTCCATGAGCATAGAGATGATGCCTTGTTTTTCTAGTAAGGAGTTAGCACGATCTCTGATGCAGAGGGCCTTCATTTTATCACGTTTCTCTTAGGCCCTTTTTACACGAGACACCCCCACACAATGCACACGTGGGTGCTTGCATGTGCATGCATGGGGGAGTCCCATGTAAGCACTGTGGTGGGTATGCAGGGTGCACGCGCGGCACGCGCTACCATGTAACACCCATCTCCACCTATCCCCCATGCACGAAGCAACCATACAACAGTGGTAGTTGCTCCGTGCATGGGTAGAGATGGGTGTGCGTCTGTGGAACTGCCACCCATGCACGACACCCTCACCATGGTGCAAACCTGCCTCCACCGCAGCCCGTATGAAAAGGGCCTTAGACTACAAGTAAAAACAAATGTGACAGTAACCCTTTGTGGCCTGTGGGTCGCTTTCAGATTTGTGTTCGGGCCCCACAGATGTTGGTGACTAGCCCAGATTGTAACTCGGCAAACTGCTGAAGTCACAGCCTCGGCTACTACCGCCCTCCCACTGGGTGGGATAAAGTGGGCTACTGCAGGTTTGAATGTATTTCCTGACCTGGTATGACTTGTTCTGGATTGGGGTCACCATTGCCAGCCACCATGGCTGCCCATCATGGCGGGGGGAGCGGGGTGCTGGGCACAGCATGGTGTTAGGGTTGGGATGACTCCTTGGCCAGCGTCACGCGTGCTTGGTTCCCTGATCTAACCCAGGCTATGTCAGTGATGTGATGGCAACCCAACCTGGCCAGGATTGCTGCCTCTCTGCTGTCACTTCTGCTTTTAGCGTATGTCTTCCCTCTTTCTTAACTGGAAGACAAAGCTTTGTGAGCTCAACTCATTGCGACAGGCCCTACATTTTAAAAGAGCACAACAGAACTTATCCACACATTCCTCCTCCCAATAAAAGAAACAACAGTTATGTAGCTGAAAACTAGAGCTGAAACAAATTTATTACTTACATTTTCAAGCAGCCCTCTGAGTAGCTGAATAATATCTATGTCCAAATTGGGTATTCACATATCAATTTTTACAGCTATTTTGGTTCTGTTATTTCAGAGTTTGTTTGTTTTTATTTTGGTAATTTTTAAGGTTTTTAAAGTCTGCCCCAGGGCCTGTCTCCCACCGATCCCATCGCCACCCTTCCCCTAATCTTATCCCCATTCCCTGTCTCCACCCTGATCAACTCCTGTTCTCCTGCTCCCTCTGGAACTGCCATTCGTCTGCTAATAACGCCCCCTATATCCATGATCTTTTCTTCTCTCACTCCCTTCACCTTCTCACCCTTACTGAAACCTGGATCTCCCCCACTGACCCTGTCACCCCTGCAACCCTCTCCTATGGAGGTGTCTCCTTCCCTCACCAGCCCCATGCCGAAGGCCGGAGTGGTGGCGTAGGCCTCCTCCTCGCCTCTTCCTGGCAGTTTCAACCCCTCCCCCTCTCTCTCCTTCCCCTCCTTTGAGGCTCACTCCGTACGCCTCTACTCCCCTCTCCACCTCCGTGTTGCTATTATCTACCCCCCCCCAGTTCCCTCTCCTCCTTTCTCTCCGAGTTTGAGTCCTGGCTCATCTTATTAGGGATGGGCGAACAGATCGTGGTTCGGGTTCATCCGTTCGGTTCGGCTGCGTTCGGTTCGTCCGTTTGGTTCGGCAGTTTGGTTAGTTCGCCGGGTTCTGGTTTGGCCATTCGGGAAATGTTGTTATGGGTGTTTTTGTTATTTTTTATATATATATATATATATTTTATTGGGTTTTATATGGTTTTCTTTTGTTTTTTATTTGTTTTGTTTGTTTTTATATGGGTTTTTTTTATTTTATTTTTTAATCTAATATTATATCTATCTATCTACACTAAATCTAACTGCTATTAACTATTCTAAATGCTATGAACTAAATGGATTATCTAATAAGTACACAGGCCTACTCCTACAAACA
>QEPC01005117.1:9464904-9485568 GCA_003113815.1 Sphenodon punctatus
AACGTATCTCTTCCTAACTCCTCCCCCTCCTCCTCCCTACCCCTCTCGGTTGGGGTTCCCCAAGGCTCTGTCCTTGGCCCTCTCCTCTTCTCTATTTACACCCAATCCCTAGGCAAACTCATTGCTTCCCATGGTTTCCAATACCACCTATACGCTGACAACACTCAACTCTATTTCTCCACTCCTTCCCTCTCCCCCTCTGTTCAAGCTTGTCTCACCAACTGTCTCTCCGATATCTCCGCCTGGATGTTTCAACACCAGCTCAAACTGAACATGGTGAAAACTGAACTCCTTATCTTCCCTCCCAATCCTTCCTCTCCCTCTTCCCTGTCAATTACCATTGATGGTGTCTCATTCCTCCCTGTCCCCCAAGCCCGCAGCTTGGGATTCATCTTTGACTCGCACCTTATCTTCAAACCATATATTGACTCCGTTGCCAAATCCTGCTGCTTCTCCCTCCACAACATTGCCAAGATACGCCCTTTTCTGTCTGTCTCCTATGCCAAAACTCTCATCCACGCCCTAGTCATCTCACGCCTTGACTATTGTAACCTCCTCCTCGCTGGTCTTCCCCGCTCTCACCTTTCTTCCCTTATCTCTGTTCAAAACTCAGGATCATCCACCTAGCTTATCGCTTTGACCACGCGTAGCTTCTCCTCTCCTCTCCTCTCTCCACTGGCTCCCTCTTCCTGAGCGCATTTTGCACAAGCTCCTTGTATTCACCTACAAAGCCCTTCACAACCTCGCTCCGCCCTACCTCTCTGCCCTGATCTCCCTCCGAACCCCTGCTCAAGCACTCCGCTCCTCCTCCCTCACCCTCCCACGCCTCCCCTGCTCCCCCAACTGCCTTCGACCCTTCTTCCTTGCTGCCCTGCACACCAGGAACTCCCTCCCTGCCCTCATCTGCCTGGCCCCCACCCTCCACACCTTCAAGTTCCTCCTCAAAATGCACCTCTTCTGCTCCGCCCTTCCTAACTCCTGCTAACCATTCCCACCCAGCATTATCCCCCACCTGCTATCTGTAAACTCCCAACTTACTGCAACCAACCAAGAATGTGTACCTGAGCTCTCGCATCCTCATGAATGTTGCATCCCTTGTCTCTCCCTCTGTTCCCCCTTCCTGTCTCCCCTCCCCCTGTCTTTAGATTGCAAGCTCTCGGGCAGCGACCATGTCTATCTCATTCTTTGTAAAGCACCAGGTACATTACTGGTGCTATATAAATGCTAATAATAATAATAATTAATAATTAATTTTGCTATGGTGACTACATCATTTTCAGTAATTGAGCATGATATCAGTGGTAATACTGTTCAAATGACCTAAAAAAACCCCACACCAAATAACCAAAAACAAGTAACACCTCTCTGCATCAGAACTCTGCTACCTTAAAAAACCTGAAATAATGAAAATGGATGCCCAAAGAAACAGAAAGGCAGCAGTTTTTATCCGCTTTACCATTTTTGTGTCAAGTAGATTTATTCAGGTACAGAATAATTTATTCATTTTTCAAGAATTTGTTTCAGCTTCACCCAAACCCATCTTGGAAAAAGTGCCCACGAGTGTTTCAATTGTTCAAGCTGTGGAGGGTTCAGTTCTTGTGCAGCCCCATTGTGGGCAACTGCAGCTGCCACACTGCAGGGCTGGTTGGGCAGGCCGCTGTTGAACCTCCCATCACAGCATGGGACAGGCCAAAGCACCGGCCACAGGAGTGTGTGCTTAGCCCTGACCCGCCTCCCTCTCCTGGCCCGACAGCTATCTTCCCCCCCAACCATGCAGGACTGGAGCAAGCAGCTACTGCTCAAGGTCCCACTGTGGACCTCACAGAGCAACGGGGCAGTCGAGCTACCACACCTTGCGCAGCCTTACCCCGTTTTGGGTACGGCTGAATTCTCAGCCTTTCCCCAGTCACTTCTGTTTCCACCCACTGTCGCATGTGGGCTACCCTCCCCTAGTTTGTCTTGCCAGACTAGACAAATCTGCTGCTTGATGGGAATCTTCATTGATGACAAGCAGCCAAGAGTCACTTTCCAGTTTGCCTGCAGTATTCTGGGTAATTTGATACCTGGGGCTCCTCTTGGCAGACCAGGTGTGCCCTGCCTGCAATAGTCCTCACCAGGAAGAACCTGGCATTGCTGTGGGCAGAGTGCTGCTGCCACATGTATTTATTTAGATTTTTTTATCCCAACATACTTCTTGGGCTCAGGGTGGTTTACAGTTCTTTAACTTATAACTGTAACATTGGGTGTTGATAGACTTAAAACTGCTCTGTACATCCTGCTACAAGCCCACTTGAGCCAGCGTCTCACCTGTGCATCTGTTTCCAGGCCACCAGATGTGGGCCCAGTACAGACCCCAGCAGGGTAGGTGGCTGGCCCAGAAGGAACCTGGATCACAGACCACCCAGGCAGGCCATAGCGGGTGCATCTGTTTCCGGCGTGTGGGATTGCCATGGCCACCTTCTATTGGCAGCCCATCATGAGGGGAAGGCAGGACCAGCCACACATTGCTCCCCTGCTGGGGAAATGTTTATTCCATTCCCCCGACCTGACACAACTACCACTCTCCAGGATGTGCAGCCAGCACCCATAAACAACTAACTAATTAACTCAAATCATAACCTAACAACCATGTGAGGTGTGGCATAATGGGTCCAGTAGGGCGGGGTGTGTGCTCTACTCCTAGCCCCATCCCGCACTGCGTATCCATCACCATAATACTCAGGTTTTGCTGCCACCACCAGAGCCACGAGTTTCCGGGGTTAAGGGTTGCTCTGGAAGCCCAAACCCTGCTCCTTATTAGAGATATGTTCTCAGCGTGAGTCAAACTTGGGAAGCATTTTGGGTCACAGCACACACAAGCACTCTTGATTAGAGAAAACAAGTTTTATAGTTTTTACTAGCTAACGTAACCAAATTACAAGAATACAAAGAGGTAGGGAAAAGGCATTGAACTCGTGAGAAAATACAAGCGGGTATGGTAACCCTTTTAGAGCGTGTCTAAGCCTAAATGGTTAGGGATGTGCGAACAGAATGCGGTTTGGATGTTCGTACGTTCATTTCAAAACCTGAGTTCGGGTTTGGTTGTTCGGTTCGGCGGAGTTCGGATTGGCCGAACTTGGCAGAACAGTAAAAAATAGCGCTATCGATACCCATACCAATACCGAATTCAAAGATTTTTTTCAGTATCGGTATCACTTGGCCCTGAAACAACTCCTGGTCTCTACCCCTGGTGCCAGGAATTCTGTTCCTCAGATGCCTCTCCCTTTCAGTCACATTTTTCCCGCCCAAAGTCATGATTTTCCCACCCCTGAACTCATCTGAACTCCCCCGAACATGACTGAACTGTTTGGCCGTTTTCGAGTTCGGTTAGGATGTTCGGTTCGGACGTCCGAACAGACCGAGTTTGGTTCGGACGTCCCTATAAATGGTCCCTAACCCTGCTTCTCTGGATAGAAGGACTTACTCACAGTATCTTTCTCTGCATGGCAAGTGTGGATGTCTTAGCTATGGAGGGTTTGGTTCTTTCCCAGCTGGATGAAGAAAGTTGGGTGTTACAGGATAGTCCAGCACAGCTATTGGCTGGCCATGAGGTCTGACTCTCTGGAAATTTACTAGCCTTCTTTTAAAGGGCAACACTAGTGTCTCGCCTATTGGCTCACAGCCACAGGTGACCCTATTCAAGGTCAGTTAGGTTATCTGACCTAGAGTTCCTTCTTTGGTAAGGTATGTAAGGTGTGGTCAGTCAGATGGGCTAAGATGAGCACATATCCTTATATGGTCTGGATACTAGGTTTTCCTTATATGGTCTGGCAGAGTCCCTTGCCTTGGGTCAGGGAGGAACCTAAGGGGTGATCTAGCCAGGAGGGTTTCTCCACACTCCCCCCCCCCCTTTTTTTCTGTAACCTGAGCACGTATCTTGACAGAGCTGTGGGTTCAGGCATATCCAGTCTTCAGGTCCCTGTCGTAACCAAAAAGAAACATGGAAGGGTTACATACAATTTCAGGGGTACATAGTCATAGCGGTGCATCCCCATTACACCGACCGCCCTGCTGGAGGAAAAGGTGAAAACAGAATCAAAGTCTAGTTTGTGTCCTATACATTCAAAATAGAATCCTTACGGGAGAGAACATCAGCGATGACATTGCTCTTCCTGCTGATATGCTGAATGTCCATGTCAAATTCCTGGAGTTTCCAAACCTGTCTTTGCAGTTTGGAGTTAGTGTTTTTCATAGTCTGTAGTCACTGCAGAGGGGCACGGTCAGAAAACACCGTGAATGGACGCCCCCATACATAAGGTCTGAGTTTGTCCAGGGCCCAAACCAGGGCCAGGCATTCCTTTTGGATAATGGAGAGGTTACACTCCCGGGGGTTCAGTTTCCTGTTCAGATATGCAACAGGGTGGTGAAGTCCCTCATGTTCCTGAAGGAGCACAGCCCCCAACCTCACATCTGAGTCATCTGCATTTCTCAAAGTCTGGGGCTTTCAGTATTGGCCCTGTGCTGAGGGCAGTTTTCAGACTGTCCATTGCCTTCTGGCACTCTAGAGTCCATGCGACTCGATCAGGATGATTGTTCTTAGTGAGTTTGTGTAGGGGTACAGCTATTGCCCCAAAGTTGGGGACAAACCAGCAATAGTGACTTGCTGAGGCAACAAAGCTCTAACTCCCCTTTTGGTTTTGCAGGGATCCCACTTCACGATGACCTCTATCTTGTCCCACATGGGTCTGATCTCACCACCCCCCACTCGGTGTCCAAGTACACAACCCTTAGCCATGCCTAGCTGACACTTCTTGGCCTTTATTGTTAGTCCAGCCTTCTGAATTCCAGCTAAGACCTGGGTTAAGTGTTGCAGATGACTGTCCACGTTTCTGCCGAACACAGCAATATTGTCTATGTAGGCTACGGCATATTCACCCATGCCTCCTAGTAAATTATCAGTAAGCTGTTGAAAGGAGGCAGGGGCATTATGGAGGCCAAATGGGAGCACTGTGAATTTGTACAGGCCCACTGGGGTAGTGAATACTGACTTGGCGATGGCATCGTCATGTAAGGCCATTTTCCAAAACCCCTTTGACAAGTTCAGGATGGAGATATACTTGGCATTACCCAGGATATCTAGCAGCATATTCATTCTGGGAATGAGGTATGCATCGGGAGTCGTGATAGCATTAAGCTTCCGGTAATCAACACAAAACCTAATGGTCCCGTCAGGCTTCCGGCAAGTACAACTGGACTAGTCCAGGGACTCATAGAGTGTCGGATTACTCTTAGTTGTAGCATGTCTTGTACCTCCCACTTAATATCCTCCAGCACTCTACCATTTGTTGGATAGGGCCTAGAATGGATGGGCCGGTGTGTACCCGTGTCAATGGAGTGGATGGCAAGGTCAGTCCTCCCTGGTTTGTTTGAGAACACGGTCTCAAAGTTTTCTAGAACCTGCATCAACTTCTCTCTGTCTCCTGGGGGAAGGTCCTTGGGTAGGAAAAGATCTCCGATTCTCCCCTCCCCTATAAAAGTGTCTAGCAAGTCTACTATGTTATCCTCTGCACCCTCCTCCTCCTCCCCAGTGTTTGTGATTCGGAGGACCAGGTCTGCTCGATCATGATAGTGTTTAAGCATGTTCATGTGGAACATCTTAGGTTGCTTCCTTCGTTTGTCCATGACTACCCTGTATGACACTTTATCTACTTTGTCTAGAATTACATGTGGCCCCTCCCAGGCTGCACAGGGCATGTCTGTTTTCTGGGGTAGGAAAACCATGACCTTGTCACCTGGCTCAAAAGTGCGTGAGCAGGCCCCTTTATCATACCAGGTGGCCTGCTTGTCTTGTACCCGGGCTAGGTTCTCCCTCACATCCTTCATCATAGTTACAAGCTTTTTATGGAAGCCCAAAACATAATCCACTTCCAAGATTTTATTAGGGGGGATTTTTCCAGCCCACTCTTCTCTAAGTAAGTCTTGAGGACCCCGAACTCGCCTTCCAAACATTAATTCAAAGGGAGAGAAACCAGTGGACTCTTAGGGTACCTCCCTATAAGCAAAAAGTAAATGGGGGAGTTTCTCATCCCAGTCATTGGGGTAATTGTCCACATAGGTCCTGAACATCCCCTTCAGGGTTCCATTACATCATTCCACTAACCCATTTGTTTGGGGGTGGTAGGCTGTGGTCTTGAGGTGTCTAACTCCGTAGCATTTCCAAAGGTACTTCATTATGTCAGTCTGGAAATCCCGCCCCCACCCCCCAGTCAGTTAGGATCTCAGGGGGAAACCCCAGCTGAAAAAAAATACCATGGCTTCTGCGACTACTGAGGCTTGTAGAGCCCAGAGCTGCAGCCTCAGGGTATCTTGTGGCAAAATCTATGAAGGTTAGAATGAACTGCTACCCTCTTTGAGTTTTGTGTTTCAGAGGCCCCACAATGTCTACACCCACCCTCTCAAAGGCTGCCCAATAATAGGTAGGAGTTGAAAGGGAGCCCTCTTCTTGTCCCCGCTGTTTCCTGTTCTCTGGCAAGTCTCTCAGGACTTGCAATATTCCATCATGTTTTGAGCCAACCTGGGCCAGTAAAAGTTAGCGAGCAGTTTCTGGCATGTTCTGCCCATCCCTATATGTCCTGCACAAGGTATGTCATGGGCAATAACTAGGAGCTGCTGCCTGTACTTCTGGGGTACCACTAGCTGGCAATATGGTTCTAGGGTCCCTTCTCGACCCTGTGGGACCCATAACCTATAGAGCAGTCCATTATCCCAGACTGTTTGTTCGCTCTGCTCTGGAGTGAACTTCATCACTTGATCCAGGGCTGCCTCTCAGAGCTCCCGTAGGCTGGACTCTCTAGAGACTTCCAGTCTGCCTAAACTCCTCCTGGGAAGCAGGAGGTTCTACTACAGCCTACAGCCTGGGAAGCAGGAGGTTCTACTGTAGCCTTACTACAGGTTCTACTACAGCCTCCTGTGCCTTCCCAGGCTGGATCGTTCCTGCCTCTCCCTCAGCAGGTTCCACCCTGTCTGTGTGTGAGCCCACTCTCCCATCTGCTGCCCTTGCCTGGCTGTGCGTAATCACCCCGGCAATGAGGCATGCCCCTCCTTCCCCCTCAGTACCATCTGAAGTCTGGAAGGCCATTTCCCTGGTCCACCCCAGCCTGACCGGACCGTCCAGTGTTCTCCTAGTGAGGTCACAGTCTCCCAGAACATATCGTCCTACCAGCAGGGGGATTTCGGGATCCTCTTGCACCCCAACTTCTGTGAGCACCTCCACTCCCCACCACTCTATGGGCAGGCGGGATACAGGGAGACCCTCTGGCTGCCCTGTCTTTCCCCATCCCTTGGCCCATACCTTCTTCCCAGGGATAATGTCGAAGGGTGAAACTAGATCCACACTAATAATTGTCCTTCTTGCCCCAGGGTCTAGTTCCCCCATAAGGGTTCTTCCTTTTACTCTCACTAGGTCATTATAGCAGCCTGTTAGTTCCTCAGCATTGGTAATTTGAAAACCTGTGAGGTTCCTTGGGGTTTCCTCCCCTTCCCCCCCGCACCATAGTTACCCTCCGCATAAAATCATAGCTAGGGCTCTCATTCTCCCCTTCTGCCATTACTCTGAGGACCGGCTCAGTTTTAGGGATTGTTAGTTTCAGGCAGTCAGCCCAGATGTGTCCTACTTCCTGGCAGTGAAAACAGCCCCTTATGACTGGGATAGGAGGCGTGGCTGGGTTGGGGGCCACAGTCACCTTGCGCTCCGCAGCCTGTGGTCCTGCCTCCCGTCTGTGATTCACCTCCCCCTTGGCTCCCCCTTTCTGGGGACTCCTTTGCTCTTTCCCAGGGCGGGTAGTCTTTCCAGTTTGCCTCTCCAAGTTTAACAACAATTGATCAGCTATGTCTGCAGTCCCATCTATAGTTGTGGACATCTTGTCCTTAACCAGATATTTGATCTCTTGGGGATGGCAGTAGAAAAACGGATCAAGCTCAAATAGGGCTACAACCTTCTCCCTGGTATCTTCCCAGGCTCCCTCAATCCATTTCCTCAGGGCTTCTTTTAGCTGGCCAGCAAACCCTGCTAGAGATTCCCCTGGCTGGAAGGCCAGGGAGTGAAACCGCTTTCTGAAGTGGTCGGGTCCCAGCCTAAAACGTCTGTGTGTGCATTGCATCCTTAAAGGCAGCATAATTGCTGGCTTGCTCTGGAAACAAACTGTCCAGGACCTCAGGTACTGCCTGCCCCCCATCCCCCAATCATATAACAGATATACTCAGCCTCAGATATGTTCCACTGAACCGCCTGCCACTCAAAGACACTCAGGAACACTTCTGAGTTGCCCCCCTCCTTAAAAGGGGTGAAATCCTTTGGTGTCAACTTGTGGGGTGCGGATAGCTTCCTCTGGAGCATGTCAGCCTTGTGCTTGCGTTGAATTTCCTGGGCCTTCTCCTGAGCCTCTTGCTGCTCCTTCTCATGCTGGCATTGAGCTGCCTTGTCTGCAAGCAGTTTCTCCTAGGCTTCTAGTTTTTTAAATTCCAAATGGATTTGCATCCTCTCCAACTCAGATGAGGTACGATTCTCTCCTGGCTGGTCGGTTGCAGGTGAAGAACCAGAAGAGAGACTCTGCTCTGCCTCATCATTCTGATCCAGTAGAGACATTTTGAAGTCCCTTATCTGCCGCTTTAACTGCTCATTGGTTCTCCCCTATGTTGGGAGGTTTCTATTCTGAACTTCTCTTATGAGGTCTACCTTGGGCATCCCCTGCAGGGTACCTTCCCGGGTTCCAGAACTCATGCAATTCTGTGCCTTGTCACTTCTTAACTAAGCCCTGTTCAGCTGACCCAAAGCCAGACTGGGTTGACCAGATTGCTCACGGCTCAATTGAAAGCCACCTTTTCCTTTAAAAGATCAAACAAAACTTGCCAGAGGTTTTTTTTCTCCCGTTCTGAACACCAAAAGGTCTGGGATCAAAGTGCGTGTGTCTGCTATGTCAGATCCCACCGCACATGTAGTGATGTAATGGGTCCAGTAGGGCGGGGGTGTGTGTGTGCTCTGCTCCTAGCCTCCTCCCTCACTGCGTGCCCATCACCATAACACTTGGGTTTTGTTGCCACCACCAGAGCTATGAGCTTCTGGGGTTAAGGGCTGCTCTGGAAGCCCAAACCCTGCTCCTTATTAGAGATTGTTTTCTCAGTGTGAGTCAAACTTGGGAAGCATTTTGGGTCACAGCACACACAAGCACGTTTGATTAGAGAGAACAAGATTTATAGTTTTTACTAGCTAAGTTAACCAAATTACAAGAATACAAAAAGGTAGGAAATAGGCATTGAACTCATGAGCAAATACAGGCAAATACAAGCAGGTATGGTAACCCGTTTAGAGCGTGTCTAAGCCTAAATGGTCCCTAAGCCTGCTTCTCTGCACAGAAGGACTTACTCACAGTATCTTTTTCTGCATGGCAAGTGTGGATGTCTTAGCTATGGAGGGTTTGGTTCTTTCCCAGTTGGATGGAGAAAGCTAGGTGTTGCAGGATAGTCCAGCACAGCTACCGGCTGGCCATGAGGTCTGACTCTCTGGAAAAATTTACTAGCCTTCTTTTAAAGGGCAACATTAGTGTCTCGCCTATTGGCTCACAGCCACAGGTGACCCTGTTCAAGGTCAGTTAGGTTATCTGACCTAGGGTTCCTTCTTTGGTCAGTCAGATGGGCTAAGATGAGCACATATCCTTATATGGTCTGGATACTGGGTTTTCCTTATATGGTCTGGCAGAGTCCCTTGCCTTGAGTCAGGGAGGAACCTAAGGGGCGATCTAGCCAGGAGGGTTTCTCCACATGAGGTAGGTTAGGCTGAGAGGTCTGTGACTGACCCAAGGTCACTCAGTGAGTTCATGGCTAAGGTGAGACTTGAACCAGGGCTCCCCCCTACTTCCTGGTGCAAGTATTGGACTCTTAACCACTAAACCACACTGTATCTCTACAGCACACTGGTGTACTCGTGGATATGTGAAATCCAACTTCACTGTTTCATGTAGATTCCTTTGAATGCCTTTACCGGGGCATGGAGAATGTGTAGAAAAAGCACCTAGCACATGCTTAATTAGGCCTGTGTTGTTCAAGAATTATTCTCCATCTACATAGGCAGTGAGCTGCTGTAGCCTAGCAGATAAGGTGTTGGACTTGAACCTTGGGAACCAGGGATCAAACGCTGTCTTTGCCAGGATCTCACTGAGTGGACTTGGACAATTCACTATTTCTTACCTCTGATCCTTCTCTGCAAAATGGGAATAATAACAACCTGCCTCACAGGGTGGTTGTGAGGGTGTACTAGATAAAGACTGTAAAGTATGTTAAACACTTTCTAAATGATGGTCGGCATTGCACAAACATGTGTTTGTGTTTTTCTGAATCAGGGCCTACATGCATTTTTTTTAAAAAATGGTATTTTCAATGGAAAAAGCTAATTCAATTGTAAATGTATTGAAATTGAATACTAATATAGGCTCTTTGAAGAATGCAGCTGTTCATGCTTAAATGCACTTTTGTTTTGTTTAAAGGTTTATTGCACTTGAAAAAGAGATTCGAGGCATTCCATCTTTCAAAGGGGTGACAGTTTTAATATATTTTTGCAATGCTTTATTCCCCATTACTGGGCAGATTCAATTATAAATGTTCTGTCGTACTGTTACAGTTGCAGCTGGTTTTTGCTACCGATCGGAACGTCAGGCATAATGCAATTATATATTATGACAGTTTCCATGACTTACAGGTTAACACGGTTAAGTTCTCTTTGTGAACTAATTTAGAGAACAAATGTTTCTGCTCAAAATCCTTAACAGTGGAAATGTTTCAAAGGTATAAAAATTAATTATAAGGCATTTAAAAAAAAAAAAAAAATCCTCTGGAGGAAAAAGAACATTTTCCATGGAAATATGGTCAGTCACTGAAATGTCAAAGAAGCTCTCACTGAAGAACGCTTGAATGGTGTATGGAAAATATTTGGAAATTATACTACCGTACAATCTTAGTTAAGCTGCAATATTTATTTATATAACTATAGTGACCCTCGGTGTGCAGAAGATATGTGCTTCTGCTTTGTGGTTTCCTTGTATGCAAGGACATTGAATGACTGTATTATATTTAATTAAAAGCAAGAGTGGGCCTTCCCAGATGTTAAAAGGGCTTGATCTGAACAGTGTGTTGACATCAGATGAATAGGAGAGGCCACCTGCTAGCTCCACTCTTGGCTTGGTGGATGATTTGCATTCCTGTGGCCTGTTGCTCTGCATGATCACTCTCAGCACTTCACAGCCCCATGGACTGTTTAATATCAGGGATACCTTCCAGTCATGCAGGCTATCTTCTCTTGCTAACATCAGTGCAGAAAGAAAAAGGGCCAGTCGCATGATTTCCATGGGCAGAGCGTGGTGTTTCTACTTAAATTCAGCCACTTCAAAGAGGAGGAAATGCTTTTATACAAGATGGATTAAGATAAAAATAAATCCGTTCTTGCCTACGAGCACTAACAGACCATTCCTTCCTTCTGAAAGATAATGCTCACCATTTGAGTTAATGCCTAATGCGACTCAGATTGGAAGCTGGTATAGAAAGCAAGCATAGAATGTTTCAACTGTTCATTTGTTTTTAAATGTACCCCTCAAATAGTTTGCCCAAATGTGTCTAAGTTCCTAGAATGGATGGTAACAAACTGGCAGAAGTAATGAGAGGGGGAAGAGAAAAGGGCTGTGACTAACATATTGTTAGGAAAGGAGTTCTTACAAAGGTTCTGAGGTTCTGTATAGGGTAGCTGGGATTGTTGCTTAGAATTAGAGTCAGGGTGTTTTTACATGTGACGGTGCTATGCACCGCCACACTTTGATCCTGCCACTCTGGGTAGGATCTGGTCTGGACGCTGAAGAGACATGCCAGCAGCTCGGGCTTGGGAAGGGGTGGGGAGAGGGTGGGGCGATGTGTGGACGTGGTCTGCACAGCCCTGCACTGCTGAGCGTGGCCCGCCCCCCCCCCCGATGGGCGGGTGCGGTGGCGTATGAGACCACCGCACCCACTCAGAAATGTTCCGGCCCTGGACCAGAGTTAGGTAGAGCTGGCCATCACATCCAGCCCGCTCTACTCTGGTCTGAGGATGGGTTACCTGGACCATGACAGAGCTTAGCATGTGCTGTGAGTTTACAGGAAGCCCAGTTCACAGCATGGGCTAAATCCTACCGTGGTCTGGGGAAACCTTTGATTCCACCCATGGTAACATCTGGTGGGTGGGATCAAATGTGATGCCACTGATGCTGGCTATGCAGAGTAAAGTGTGGCCACCCATGGTGGCATCACATCTGAAAATACCATCAGTCAGAGCAGTTACGTCTGTTAGAGCTAGATGGGGAAGGGGGGTGGGGCCCTCCATCCCAGAAACTAAATGTGATCTGTGGCTAATTTTTATGTGGTCCCTTTACAGTTCCTCCTGGATCTGGCCCCTGGATCCAGTTCTTACCCAAAAAACCCCTGAAAGACTGAGCTCAGTATAAGGGAAAAGAGATGAGGACATGCGCACAAAAGTAGGGGACAGATCCATGTATTTATTATCTGCAACTTGGCCCTCAGAGCCTGAACTAATTTTCAAAGTGGTCCCTGGAAAGGAAAAGGTTCTTCTCTCCTGAACTAGATTATAGGTGTTAGGGTTCAATCAACCTCCATACAAGTCAATGGGAGTTTAGCCATTGACTTCAATGGGAGCTGGATTGCGTCCTTAGTCTTTTGTGGATATATTCTAATATAACTTATATATAATTTTTATGTTTATGAAACTGTCTTACAGAAATGTTATTGAACAAGAGCAGAAGAAACAACAGGGGGAACTGTGCTGTCCCGAGGGCCTGCAGGGGTAGTATGGTGTCTTTCCAAGCATATTATGGTGGCTCTGCCACTGGAGAGGTTTACAGGTCCCAGTGCCAGATGCAGAGAAACTGGGACCCTATGCAAAATGTTGGTCTGGGACCCCTCCTAACATAGGAATGCTTGACTCCTCCGTTACAAATTAGGGAAAAGCTACTGTAATTAACTGTTGTTGTTCACTTAACCATAACATCTCTTTTCTGGGCTGGGGCTCACTGAACTGAAGGCCCTCCAGACCCAGATGTTATGCATACTTCCTTATGGGCACTAGGTACTGGGTGAGGGCATGGGTTGAAGCTCCCAGCATTTGAGGCTCTGCTGGCCTGTATTTTCCGCCACTGATTTCTCTCATTCCATGTCATCATATCAAATTTATTCATGGACTCCATGTCTGGGGGGTGGGGAGAGCTTAGATACTTATTTTAATACATGGCTCTTGTGTGGTTGAATAGACTGCGTTTACCTGAATTTGGTCCTGTCAGGTTCTCAGCCCAACCAGAAATATTTTCCCAGGCACCTTTGCCTCTCTGCCTCCCTAGTGCCTCGAACCAACCACAGAGCTGCCAACCTGTCTAAACCAGCAGTGTGCAAATGCCTACCTGCCTTCACTTAGACCCCCATGGTAGAAATGGCAGTTGTGGGAATCGAGATGAGGGGTGTTTTCAGATGTGACAATAGCCTACAGTTCCACACTTTGACCCACGTGGAATTGCGGGCCGCTGTCACTTCTGAAACCGTTAGCCTGGAACATTTCCCAGACAGTGTTGGCAGTTAGCCCGGGCTAAGTGCCAACATCGCCCAGGGAACAGCTGCCCAACTGGGTGTAAATCGTGCTGTTACGTATACAGCCACTTTACTCACCCTGGCTGTGATCTCCACTGGTTCTAGGAAGCCATTGGCTGCCATGGCCACACATCATCCGGGATGGCAGGCTGCTCCACGCAGTGTGGGGGCTGGGCAGACGCATGTCTGTGCATCTCTCTGCCACCTCCCCAGTCCAACCGCCATCACATTTGTTCAGCATCTGGGCCTGATCCCCACCGGAGTGATGGCTCCCACCACTGCCTGGGTAAATCTGTGGCAGTGGCGGGAGCTGTCACGTCTGAAAACACCCAATGTCTTTCCTTGCAAGTGGATATGGGTACATTACGTAATGTGGCCTTTAGAAAGCTTCAAATCATCAATACCGTTTGCTGATAAGACACCTTGGGACAGCCTGCTCCCAGTTGATAACTCTGTACAACTTCTGATAATTCTCTAGTCCTCTATAGTGTAAGTAACTCCAGAAATAATGGAGAAGGAAGGGCAAGGAAAAAAGGAAGCCCTGATCCTTCTCACTCTCCACCCTACCCAGCTGTGTTGTTCTCCTGACGCTTCAGGTGGAATTGTATGAGCTGCATGGAAAACTGAAAGACTTGAGGTTGTTCTTCACGTTAAACTTTACTACAAATTTGCATCTTATGGAATAGACTATCACTTGATCATTATAACTGTATGTTAACGGCCACTGCATTCCAAGTAATGAAGCTATAAATAAGTCCCAAGTGCCACATAAGTGCAATAGCAAGGTTGAAGGGTTGTTTTTTTTCTTTCAGCATGTTGGAACCATCTCTACTTACTTACATGAAGGGGATGTTATTACTACTGCTCTGCAAGCCATTTTCTTTATTAAGAAAATGCACAAATAGTTTACTTTTATGAGCTCACTACATTGTTTTTGTATGCTTTCTACATGGGTAGCTTTGCAGGCCTTCATCAAAGTCATTTGAGGTGGGCATGAAAATCTTGCTGAGGCATTGAACCACATCATCAGCCCCAGTTTCTCTGCTTGGTACATTCTAGTAATGCAAAACAGCTGAAAATTTCACTGTTTAACCCATCCCCTGGATAGAGTGAATTGCCATGGCATACCCCTGCCACTCCCCTTTTGACTAGAGAGAGGGGGTAGTTGCCATAATAGCCCCAAATGCAAGAGCTGAAGACAAAGTAATTCAGATGATGGCTTTTATTGGTCCATTGGACTCTTGCCATCAATAGTTGGTTCAATGAAAGAGAACAACTGAACTTCCCTTATGGTCACTGATACAAGAGGTACTATGGAAAACTACTACTACAGCAATTATTCCTGCTATTTGGGGCCCAGACCAGCCAAGCATAATTTAGGGTAGCCCTTCTATAAGGAACAACAAAAATATCTTGAAGACAAAGAGTAAAAACACACGACAATGGCCCGCTTTGGCCCAGGATGCACCGACACATGTGTTTATGTGCCGCCAGATGTTAGTCCAGGACTGGCCCGGAGCGGGTAGGCAGCTAGCCTGGACTGCATTCTTGGAAAATCTCCAAGGACACAGCCGAAGCCAAGGGCTACTCATGTGAACAAATGTGGGATAGTGTATGTATTCAACCCCACCAGCCCTGTTCGCCAAGGTTGCCCATTGGGGGGCGGGAGGGGGGGAGTGCTGGAAGCAGGGCGGGGGCAGGGCTGCCTGCCCACGCATTTGTTTAGCTCTATGTCCTACCTGGTGTGGGTGGGTGGCGAGACGGCTCTCTGGCTGCAGGCACGTTAGTTCGGTGTCCCTCTCTGACCCGTGCTGTGTGGGCTGTGGTTTCCTGCCGCGAACCGGGACAGGGAGCTGCCATGCCACCCACACATCTATCTTTACTCAAAGTTGCAACAGTGTCATAGGGATTGCATCAGTGGTGTCATAGGGATGGCATCAGGCTTTTGACAACACAAAAATACAGGTACTTGAGCAAGAGACAAAGTTCAACAACAAAAACAAATAAACTGTATTTCTCCTCCAGGTTGGGAAGCAGAGTCTCCACTCCAGTAATAACACGCAGTAACAATGCAGCATTTTCATTAAGCAAAAGAAACCTCAATAAGAAAACACAGGAGAATCAACCCAGTTTCTTTTATTTTGCGTGGTTTATCAGCTGTTACTCTGTCCTTTCCCTTATCCCGCCTAGCTTTTTGAATTCAGAAGAATTCCCTTCTAATTAGGCTCCTTTTCCTTTAATTAAATTACTCCCAAATGAATTACCTGGCACACTAAGGTGTTCCCACTGTTTGCCAGGTGCTAGTACTTAAGGTCATCAAGAAGAACAGAAGAAAAAAAATTGAGGGGAGAAAACAAAATAGAATGGGTGTTGCAGCACAGACAAACATAGGAGAACCTTTCATTCTCTGTCTGTATCCCATTCTGCACCTGGCATATACAGTTAAGGCAAGGCGGATTAAAATCACCCTGTCACACACCCATACTTGGAGCAGTGGTAATAAGCTGAATCTTAGCTACAGCTGAGGAGCTAATAATTATGTTACTAACAGATGTATTTTTTCATAAGAATATAACAATAGCACTTCTACAAAAATCAGAAACTGATGTTTCATTTCTTTGAATAGAGTTGAAATCTGCTTTTTCAGCTTCTACTGCTGCAATCATTCAGATTTTCTGAACCTAGAGTGTCTAGTTGCTAACAAACATGATGCTGACCCCGGTGGGCCTGCTTAGGCACCTGGGCCAGCATCATTCCCTGCACATTTGATCCGGGCCCCCCAGATGTAGACACGGTTCGGGCTGGAAACGGGCTCAGAACTAAGCAGGCCCATGGTCCGGCCACGCGAGCCACCCAGCTGGGTCTCAGCTTGGCGAACCAGGTGGGCACATCTGTTTGTGCGCCTGCCAGACTCAGTGTAAGGGGTTGCCCTGGCAGCCAGCAATGGCTGCCTGTTATTGGCGGGGGGGACACCGACTACAGCGTGGCGGTGGAGCCGTCTGGCTGTGTGGTGCTCCCCATCACCCTCCCCCGCTGGGGCAGGCTGCAGGGACGTGTGTTCCCACGGTTGGAGAGCACCCGGCCTGGGTTGCCCTTCTTCCCACCCCCAGGTAGGGATAACCGGCATCTCGTTGTGTCAGTTAACAACGCCCTCTGTCTTCTGTTAATTTCTGCATAACAACTTCCTGTTTCTTTCAGTCTAGACTGCATATATTTCTGTGTTTTCATAGAGAGTGCAATATTATATTGTGCTACATGCACAGCACTTCCATGTGCACAAAAGCATGCAAATCCTATCTGGATGTCTCCTGGTTGTTTTAGATAAGTGTACTTCAGCTCTTGGATATAATTGATTCTCTACAACATGTATCCAACTCCCAATCTTGGTTTGCTCTTTAACACTGTAGTATTTAGCATGAAAGAGCTGTGTTGCTAGCTATAATCTATTGTTTGCAGCACTTGCAATGTTCAGGATGTGTGACACCTTATTCTTCTTTTCTTATCTTTGGTTATTTTTAAGTGGCGTGTGAGTGCAAGTGTGTCTGCTTCTGTGATGCAAAGAGTGTTCTTTGTTGACATGTCTTTGGTTGACTGGTATTAACCGGCTGGGACTTGAAGAGTAGAATGCCTTATACACGTGAAGTATACCTTCTTGGTTGACGTGTTTTGTGCCCTATATGGAGAGCTAAAGTTAGGTGGATTTAGATTAAACCTAAGGAAACTGTAAGAATAGGTGGGCAATGAAACAAGCTGCCTAGGCATAGAGTTGCCGCCTTTTGCAGTGTCACCCTGAGACTCCCATTTTGGCCTATGGGAATCTCAGGGTCAAACTGCAAGAGTTAGCAACCCTAGCTAGGGAAGCGGTGGATTTTCCTTTATTGTGGACTTTTAAGAAGAATCTAGGGAAATATATGCCTGGGGTTGTTCAACTAGGGCAAATCCTTCACCTTGGAGGAGATGGCTCTTGAGATGCCTCACAGCTTTTTGAATCAAGTAGTCTAGAGAGAATGTGGTTACTATGCTGATCCTAAACATGAGGGGCGAAATACTTAACTGATATCTTTAATTAGACCATCTTCTTTTGTGGCACATATGCAGGCTTTGGGGCCATATGCCCTTACTCAGATGCCCTGAAAAACAGAGAACAAAGAGACCAAGAAAGCGTAGACTGGGTTAAATTAGCATATGATATCAACTGCTTACAAAATGGCTGTTAGTGGGGCAAATGGGGGGTTCTTAGCTTTTCAAGTAATTTAAATACGATGAAGGACAAACTGCTTCACTGTATCTAAATGGTTTGCTAACCACATCTGTAGGCCTAATCGTTTAGTCTGGTGGCTTTGCTATCTAATAGAATTGTGGATTTTAATAATACAAGCTGTCTTCTATAAGGTATTGTACACACACACTTTTAGGGTAAGAGATCAGAAATGGAGTGATTTTTTTTCTGGGAAAAGTGTACTCCCACTGGTGATTGAGTGTTCCTGTCATTGTTTTTTTTTCCTGTGAGTTCATTGCTTTTATAAAGATTTCACCAACAAGATTTCCATTGTCTTAGTTAGAGCATTGAATGAAGTGCACCACATGCTGCGACTGGCATGAGTAGATCCCTTGTATTTTCAACGGTTTTCGGGGTGTGTGAAGTCTTTATCGGTTGCAGTAGCAATGAATATGTGCTAACTGAATTGTTCAATTGAACATATTGATATTAATGAAATATCCTTATTTCAATTCATTCGTTAATTGAATGAATATGAATCTTCATATTCACTTTACTGTGGCTAATTTTTCTGTAGAACTACATTGCCTTTTAAAGCTGGACATTTTTGGGGGCTGCATATGTGTTGTAACATTCACAGATATACAGAATCTGGAATATCTCTGTTTGAAGCATGATTATACTTATCTACAGGCATGAAGCTCTAGCTCTTCAGAGTTAAGAAGGCTGGGCAAAGGTCAATAGGAATTTGACTGATGGCTTTTTACAATCCAGTCTTTTCTCAAGCTCGCAGTGTGAGGAAGTCCAAGCTGTGGTGTTTGTCTCTTGAACGTTTTTTTGGCTTTCACTCGCGCTTGTATTTAAAGCTGGATAGCTGTTTTAAAAGGGCATTTGACTTCGGTGTCCTTTGTAGCATACTGTTCCCATGTCTGTTTAAGAGGTGTTCTGTGGACTCCTGGCAAATGATATTTCCAACCATTTTTAAATGTTTTAAACAGCGCAGTTTGCCGAACTGGCTTTTATTCACACTGCAATTAAAATGAAGACTTTTAAGGTTATGGCTTAAGTACAGTAGTTGAGCTTTTATTGATGTGAAAAGTAGGTGAAATAATGGAATGGATTTGTATCTTAGTCTTGGTGGGATCCATCCAATTTCCCCTCATTTGGCTTGATTTGCATCAGTATAAGGATAATCAGGCTCAGGAAACTCAACTGTTGAATAAAAACATGCTTTATTCTTTGGTTAAGACTTTTAGAAATGTAGTCAAAAAGCCAAATCCTCTCTAGGCTGTGACATTTTCTCTTCAAATGGAAGGGCATAGGGTGATGAAGAGGGAAACCGATTTACCTCACTGTTGTGGAAAGAGCACCCACCCTGTCTGGAACAAGGGAGCTAACCACACTCCAAGATGTCTGATTTCTCGACCTTGGACTGCATCAAGCTGTGGTTTTCAGTGCAGCAGGTTAACAGGCAGACTGCTCTGTGGGTTAGAGGGCTGAAACAGAATCCCACTGCAGACATATTCTACCATTTCAGTTATAGGATTGCAATTAGTGCAAACTAAAGGGAGGGAGACCCTCTGTTTGCTTAGTTAGGTCATACTGGTTGCGTTCATTCAAAGTGTGAAAAGTAGGATTGCGGGTTCTATGCTTAATACTGAAACAAACAAAAATATATAGGGAACTGCACACCAAAATGAAGATAATAATACTGGTATAAATGGGGCAGTGAGGAAAGGACTCTGTGAATTCCCCTATTCCTATTCTATAGTTTAGACCATACATAGAGTTGTGCAACAAAGAACTGAGATAAAAATTGAGGAGTCCTAACTCTCTCTCTTTCTCTCTCGCTCTCGTCTATGTTAATGGAAAGATCACCATTCCTTAGCTTTATGAAAGTGGGAGTAACACACATGCTGCAGCTGCTGCTCCTTAGATCATTTGTTACCTGTAGTATGAATTAAAGCCATTGCTGCTCTGGTACAAGCTCTCCTTTTTATAGGAAAATGTCCTGTGTTTATAAATAAATAAATAAATATTGGTGGAGATAGTGTTAAGAATAGTCTGATTAGTGATTACTACTTCTGCTGGCACTGGACTTGATGATCCTTGAAATCTTTTCAAGCCTTATGATTCTATATTTTTATGGACAAATGCATATGTTTGAGTATATTATTACCCTGTGAAATACAGCCAGATCCTTTGACTAAAAGGGGCAAGCTGCTGTGAAACTGAAGCTGCACACATACTTACATTTGGTGGCAGCATAATGTCTCGTCTCATTCTTGACACAGCTCCTCCCCTTTACTCTAGGAAGTATCGGACAATCTGTGCTCAGGGAACAGAGCACATCTTATTAGGGATGGGCGAACAGATCGCAGTTCGGGTTCGGCCGTTCGGTTTGGTTTCGTTTGGTTCGTCCGTTCGGTTTGGCTGCGTTTGGTTCATCCGTTCAGTTTGGTTAGTTCGCCGGGTTCGGGTTCAGCCATTCGGTTTGGCTGTTCGGTTTGGCCATTCGGCTGTTCAGGAAATGTTTTGTTATATGGGTGTTTTTGTTGTTTTTTATGTTTTTTTGGTTTTTTATTTGGTTTTATATGGGGTTTTTTGTTTTTTGTTTTTATATGGGTTTTTTTAATTTAATTTTTTAATCTAATATTGTATCTATCTATCTACACTAAATCTAACTGCTATTAACTATTCTAAATGCTATGAACTAAATGGATTATCGAATAAGTATACAGGCCTACTCCTGCAAACACTAAAACTAAATCACTAACACTATCTCTATCACTAAGCTA
>QEPC01005117.1:9485728-9507587 GCA_003113815.1 Sphenodon punctatus
TGTTCAGGAACAGTGACTAGCTCAGAAGGTGTTGGGAAGGGGGGAGGCAGATAGTTTCATTTCTTGCAAGCCTCTCCACCCCTGGTGCCTGGAAGTCTGCTCCTCAGTGACTAGTACTACCCCTCCCTGCCACATTTGACCTTACAGTGAACCTTTTTTTGCCACCCAAACATGATCCAAACTGACCGAACAGTTCGGTCATTTCGCCGTTCGGTTCGGTATGTTCGGCCATTTCGTGGTTTGGTGTTCGGTTCTGTTCGGTATGTTCACATTTGTGTTCGTGTTTGGTAGTCCTAACAGGCCAAGTTCGGGCCGAACACTGAACTTCCGAACCACGTTCGCCCATCCCTACCTCTTATTGTCCTTTAAGCTTAGCTGATCATGCATCATTAGTAATATATTGAACTGATATTTAGTATACACTCTGATAGACTTCTGAGACTGATCTGTTAAATAGTTAATCAAATTTCAATTAGCACATTAGATAGTTTTGCTGACCTCACTTCTGTATCTTGTGTTCTAGAGTAAGGTACCAACACATGATCTGTGCTAAAATGAATAGTGGGTTTGTATTTTTGGTGATATTGGCTGTTCGGGTGTTGTGTTTAAAGTTATTCAGATGTCTAGATCGGGGATGGGGAACCTTTTCCTTCCCAGGGGCCAATTTGAAAATTAGTACAAGTTCTGAGGACCACATAGGGTGTTTTCAGACGTGATGGTACAGTGGGTGGCCACACTTGGCCCACCAGATGTTTTCCTGGCTGGATCAGGGGTTTCCCCGGGCCGTGGCAGTTTTTAGCCCTGGCTATGACTCGGGCCCATCACTGTCTGGCTTAAGCACTGTTGAACCCTGGACTAAGCACTGTTGTGGCCCAGGGGAGCCCTCTCTGGACCAGGGCAGAGTAGGCCATCATGTGTGATGGCCCACTCTACCTGACCCCAGTCTGGGGCAGAGGCTGTGCAGACTCGTGTCTGCACATCACCATGCCCTCTGCCCACCCCTTCCCTGGCCTGGGGCTTGACACATCTGTTTGATGGCCAGGTCAGATTCTGCCCTCAGTGCGGGCCCTCACTTTGGGCAGGATCAAGGCGTGGCAGCGCAATGTGCTGTCATGTTTGAAAATGTCCATAGAAGTGAGGGGTGGAGGTACTTAAGGGGTGCACTCAGAAAAAGGAGGGCCCGGATCATGGATCTGTCTGATTTCCTTTTGTGCATGGCCTTATCACTCTGTTCCATTACCCTGAGCTCAGTCTTCAAATAACTGAAAACTCCTAAAACCTGAAGTAGATGTCCAGTGAAGATGGACCGAAATAGCAGCTATTATCCATTTCAGCAGATACGGTGTGTTTTAGGCAAAATTGACAGATAGCATATTTACTACATATATTTATTTCAGCATTACATTTGATATGGCACGAGTGGACAAAACTTGGTATACTGCAGGCAGGTGCTATGGAACCAGTTTCTCAAAGTGTTGGAGAGTTTTGTGGAACTGGTTTAGCCATGGTAGCAGACCCTTATGCGTTTTATTGCTACTTTACACCCCCATTCTTATTACAGTCCCCCCAGTTGCTCTTGTGCAAAGAATTCTGACGTGTTGACTTGTCAACCTTGTCTACAGGGCCAGACACGGGGAAGGTAATCAAGGCACCTGTCCTGGGAAATGGCAACATTCAGAAATGCTCCTGAAACTTGGGATGGGTGAAGAGAGGCACTGAACTATTCCCCTCCCCTTCCATCCCTCCCCCAATGAAAAAAATTAAACCATATTGGGTTGGTTCTGACATGATGCTGGAAAGTGATCCGCTGGCACAAAATAGTTGTATATGCAAGGAGGATTTCCTCAACAGGAAACATATAGGTAAAAGTAATTCTACAATACAGGAGAGTTTAAATAATAATAATTTTTATTTGCCCCCCCCTGCCATGGCACTCGGAGCGCTTTACATAGAACACAACTTTTAATCCTCACCACAACCCTGTGAAGTAGAATAGGCTGAGAAACTATATTGTGACTGGCCCAAGGTCACCCAGTGAGTTTCTGGCTAAGGTAAGACTTGAAATGCCCCTTAGTCCAAGTACTGTGCACTTAGCTATTTATTACAACAACAACAATCAAAATGGGTAAAAATCGGTACAAAAATTACTCATCATTTTTCCGGGTAAATACTGGGTTTTATTTTGGCAGACAGAAGGACAGCAAAAAGTATTAAGAAGTTTAATACTTTGATAAATGGAATTGAATGTGGTGGTTTTTTTGGTAGAGCTGAGCCAGAACTCAAAACACTGTATGCCACCTCTGAGTTTAAGAAAATAATATATCTCTAATCTCCCAATCAAAACTTTTCCTTTGAATAAACAATTTACTGCTAGTGACTTAAAACCATTAGCCTAGAAACATTTACACTGACTATTTGGGCCAATTTATTGGGCACCCCTGAGCATGCGTGTGTATATCTTCTACTACATTGCCTTACTTTTAACAGGCAGGTTTGCATATACATGGACACGTAGACTTATTATGAACACACATAGCTAATGCAATGTATTCTATTTTCCTACTAAAATGATCTTGTACTTAAGTGATACAAAATTCTGGGGCGAAATCAGTCAAAAAATGAAAAGTAGTTTTTGTAAAACCCAGGATTTCCCCCCCGATAAAAATCAGTTTAAATTGAAAACAAAGGAGCTTGCCCATATGCTTCAAAACTGACTTACTCTGGTATAACTAATGTCACACACATGTTCTGTGGAATTGCAGAGCTTAGCAGAAAAAGAAAAGAAAGGCAGCACTATTGTCTAGTCTTATGCAGGTTACCGGTTGTTACCAAAGACATCAGACTTGCTTGCCCTGGAATATAATTTTGTCTGTGCAAACTCCTATGTATTTTCACGTGTCCCTATTAATGTAAGTGCTCTGCATATACTTTGACAGCTGGCCTCATAAGTTGAAGCTATTAAAATCAATTGCCAGCAAGCTAAATAACCTATGGTCTAGTGTTTGGATTCGTGTTTCCGAACCTTAAGCAATAAGATGTCGCCCTGTGGGGATGTGTTAAAACCAGCACATTACTAATCCACCTCTTGAGAACATGAGTAAAGAAGGAGCCATGCATCTATATCAGGTCCCCAAAGTCTTTTTCTCATTACTCTTGCAGACAAAACAGTATCATTTTTAATTCAGCGCAATAAGAGAGAAGAAAGCACAGAGAGTAATTTGATTAACAGTTTAGCAAATTTAATAAAGAGAAACAAGGCTTCAAAACAAAGTGGGCCGGAGAGATTCCTCTTGGTGTCATTATTCATATTTGGCAGATCTACCTGCTGGGGAAGGAGATAAAAAGACTTTGCCTGCAGAGACCTAAATTTTTAGAGAGAGAGATTAAACCTCCTCTGCAACAAGAGTATATTTGAAGAAAACTGGTACTTTGAAGCAACACTGTTAAGTTCATATTCATGTTAATCATTATTAATAATATGTTAATTATGTTTTCTCATTTAAATTACATGGGCTGCAATTCACAAACCACTTACTCTAGAGTAACCCCACAAGGCTTCAATGGGGGGCTATTTCAAAGTAAGTGGTTTGTGGAGCGCAGCCATGATATTTTTTAAAAAAAAATTCACCAAAATGTATGAGGTGTGTATGAGCCAGGGTGGTGTAGTGGCTAAGTGTGTGGTACGTGGACCGGAAGGTAGGGGGAGAGCCCAGTTCAAGTCTTACCTTAGCCAGAAACTCACTGGGTGACTTTGGGCCAGTCACAATATATTTTCTCAGCCTAACCTACCTCACAGGGGTGTTGTGAGGATTAAAAGTTGTGCTACACATAGGCTGTACCCACAGGCTAGTGGGTAGAGTCTGGCCTGTCAACGAGTAGCACTACCAGCCTGAAGGTGCAGGTGATCCCAGGAAAGAGGATTGTGCCATAGCAGGTGGTAAGAGAGCAGGTGCTGGTGCCTTCAGGGACAGAAACCACGCACCATACAGCTGTGTGCCTGAGTGGAACCAGCTGAGTTGGTTAAAAGAGAGCTGGAGGGCTCCGTATAGGAGAGAACTCCCAAGAGGCAGGAATTGGGAAGGGCTCTTCCTCACAGGGATAAGCTAGCAAAGAGGGCTACTCTATGGAGCCTGGCTCAGGAGGGATTGTGCCTTGGCAGAGAGGGACCTGAGCTGAGTGACAGGTGCCCACCTAAAGGACTGAAAAGGAGACTGGCATCAGGGGGGGATCATGCCTGGCCAGGAGTACTGGATAGAGAAGGACTGGTGAGTCTGGGTTAAGGAGGGCTAAAGTGGCCCAAAACAAGAGACACCCTTAACTCTCCTTTTGGGACTTTTGTATCTATGCCTTAGATGGTGATAGACTGAATTTGAACTCCATTGTAAAGAAGATGTTGTTTAAGAAAGATCCCATGTGAACCTGGGTCTTTAAGGGATGGATCCTGAGAGTACTTACTACAGGGCCCATTATTTCCTGTTGCATATTGGTGGAGAATGTGGGCATGACCTAACCAAACTACCATTAAACACCAAAGAAAAAGGGGGTGTATCTGAGTGAGTAGAGGATTGCTGTTTGGAGCTGAAGGATTATACCCATAATGGTGTCCCATTTAGGGTTGAGCTAACTGACTGATGAAACTGGCCTCTTGATGGAGTGGCAGGTGCAGGACTTCAGGAGTGGCTGCAGAGAGTGGACAGACATGTAGTAAGAGCAGCAGCAGATGGTCATGGTGACGGAGGGGCATAGACTCCCAGGCAGGACGTACAGGGGACCATGTGAGAGGTTCCCTGAAAACGTGCCACCATTGTGGATTTTGGGGACAGACAGACACTGTTGGAGGGTTTTTCCCTCACAGTAGAAAGCCCACAAAGACTTGGGGGCTCGAGCCGGGGGGGCGGGCAGGGCGGGGGCTGGCAATGGGGAATACTGGCCCAGCACAAATCTTTGGGGTAGGAGGTCCCTCTCAAACTGTGTTGGCTCTATGGGCAACCAGGAAACTTGAAGCAAGTATGCCCTTCTTATGAGACTTGGAGAAAAGGGTTCCCTGTGTGTCCTTGCTGGAGCTGTGGGGAACTGTGTCCCTTAAAGAGAGAGTGCCGGGTTAAGTGGACTAATCAGAATAATAATGAAGTGGTTCAGTGCTTTTGGGTTATGTGAGTACAGACAAGCTAAGCTCCAAGACAGGTGTGGAGATGGTTGCAGGGAGGCTGCCCCTCCCAGATGTTTGGTATGGGAAGTAAATCTTGTCAGATTTACTTCCCATACTGGGGCCTTAATAAAAGATGCTGGGATTGTAGGAAATCTGGACACTGAAAGAGGGCCTGCACAGAGAAAAGGAAAGGAAACAGCCGTACTTCAGGGGAGGCAGTGGGTATTGGTCCTAGGAACCCAAGAGAGATACTAGCTGGGAACAAAGTTTCACTCTGTAAGGGGGAAACTAGGGATGGAGTAGATCCCAAATTAAAAGGGTCAAGAAAAATAATAGCTGGAGTACCTCCAGTCTATTTGGAGAATAAAGGAGGAGAGCTCACTTCGTCCCGGAGGCTATAGCAGAAATTGAAACGTAGCTAAATACACAGCAGAGAGAACAAACCAATATATCAGTGCTCACTGAAGCCATGTTAAAGAGGTTGTTTGAAATAAATACCTTTAAAAGGGAAATCGAAGCATTCATATCCTCATGAGAGCAAGTAAAGTATGAAAACAGAAGCTTGGAGCAAGTGACAGCTCCACTCTGGGGAGCCTGTGGGAATACTGCAGATATGGGGCAAGGATCAAAAGGTGGATGTCCAAGTAGGGGCTGACCTAGAGAGCTGGGAGTGTGAGGTGCAGATTAAGCAAAGAGCAGTCCACTCACACCCAACGTGAAGAGAGATTAGAGCAGATAAAGGTTAGAGACCTTGAGTCCCAAGTAGAGCTATAATGCTAGACCTAGAGTATGATCCTTGGGCAAGATGGTGCGTGTAGTGTTAGCAGTTAGCACAGGAATGAGTCCCATATATAGTTTAAATAGTATTAATATATATACTAGTTTAAATACTGTTAAAAACTAGTATTATCTATCATTAATATAGTGCTTTTTTACAATCTATATTTACTTCACTCTCACAACAACCCTGTAAGGCATGTCATTATTATTCCCATTTTATGGATGGAGAACTGCGGTTCAGAGAGTGATGTGCCCAAGTTCACCCAGTGAGTCCATGTATCTGTACACAGTATCTGAACCTCGATTTCCCAGATGTAAGTCACTTAGTACCTTATCCAACCACTAAGCTACACCACTTCTATTAATACGCCAATCAATTACTCAGACTATAAACTCCTTGAAGCATGAACAATTTTTTCTCTCTATCTCGTTTCATACAGAGTATGCTGTTTACTCCTAAGTCAGAAACATGACATACAAATTGCCGTATGGAATCACATCACTGCCCCTTGCCCAATGTTGTCTCTCTTTGGGTGAAAACGAACGTGATGGTGCTAGGGCGCCACCATGGACTTACCCCCTCAGGGGTTGGGTTGCCACTGCAGCTTAGGCCGCCGAACTAATGTGATGGAAACCTAGCCACTGAGGAGGGTGGGGAGATGGGCTGGGTGCGTCCACCCACCCCCATGCTGTGTCCAGTGACCTGCCCCCACCCCCGACGGGCAGACATGTTGGCTAATGATGGCCGCCATAGTGCCTGGTACCGGCGGGGACTCTGGACCAGGGTGAATAAAGTGGGCTTTCATACGTGAAAGCCCGTTTTACTCCTGGTTGGGTGGACGAATCCCAGCCGTGGTGGTGGCTAGCATGGGCTGTGACTCGAGAATTTCCACGAGTCATAGCCTGGGCTAGCCGCCACCATGGCCAGGCGGTGGGCTCTATCCCGTGCAAACATCTAGCAGCCGCTTCCCAACTGCAAACTAACATGATGGTTACCTCCGTGCCGAAGCGGAGTAAAGCATGGCAAAGTGGGTCACTGTCACGTTTGAAAACACCCTCTGACAGCATTCAAGCATCTCCAGATGGTTCATGCAAGAAATCATGTAGTGGTCAAAAATTAAATAACTGGCACTGGCAGAGCTGAGCTACAACAGGACTACAGGCCCTTTAAGACTTACAGAGTGGGGCTAAAGTCACGCCCACTCCTGGGATAAAAAGCAAGGAACCTGAAGAGGAGAGTCAGAAGCTGCCTGGATGTCAAGGGAGACACATCTCTGCTTCTGAGTGGAAGGAGGCCATGGAGTGTTAAGCTTGGAGCTAACCCCAAGAGCCTGGTTTCTATGAGCGAGTTGTTTTGTGAGAGTCTGCCAGTGGACTGTTACCTGGATAGGCTTGGGCTTGTGTAAAGACTTGTATCTAGATGAGATGGATTATAAGGGCTGTGTGATAAGAATAAACTAAACATGCTAATTCCTTATTAGACTGCGTTATATAGGCTTGATGCAGACAACACTTATCCACGGCAAGGCCTTGCCCTGCTTCACCGGCCCATAGCATATGTTTCTTTCTAAGTCCTGTCAGTTATTGTTTGGCTTATTCCCTGAAGCAGGAGAGTTTACATCCTTTCTAATTATTTTAAATCCTATATAATGTAATTCTGGATGTTCTCATTACTCATCTACATGTATAGTTCTTCTTTGAATCCTGCTTTAATATCGTGTATCTATAATGCTTCAGAGGTAATATACACACTGCAAAATATTAAATAAAATGTCCTTTTATAGAGAATTATGAAAACAGGTGACATACTCAATTTTAACCTAGGTAAACTGCAAAGAAAACCACTCATACTTTTCAGATTTGTCATGATTACATGTGTTAGGAATCAAAAAGAATCACTTGCTTTAACTGTATGGGAATAAAATTTGTAGTTTGTTTTTAAAAGCTGAATCATTGTTTTCAAATATCATTCCTCAGGAAATGTGTTTTCAATTATATCTCCCATCTCCCTCAATTTTCTCAGACTGATCATGCTCCTTATTTAAACAAGTTATGTTACTTCTCCATGAGGATACCTTCTGAAACACGCCCTGCTTGTTAATAAGATTTTCATTTTCAGTGCAGCTGCTGGTTTCTGGACTAAAGTAACACATCATATATTTTAAGTAGAGCTGTCAACCAGTTAAAATTTTAATCAACTGGTTTGTTTTTAAAATGAACAGTGAAGTAATAGTATACTAGTACTACTCAATACAACTGTATGCAACAGAATTCATGGATTTTTAAAATTATCTTTTTAAGTTTTGAAATTTGAGGTTTAAATGTTTAATTGAAAACATTTTTCTTAAAAAAAATTGTCTCCTTTAATCAGAGAGAAATGTATTAATCTAATTAATACAATCAGTGATTTAGCCTTAATTTTAATACAAATATTAAATGAAGGTCCAATGTACATAAAAAGCAACTTAATTTCCATTGATTTTTCTTTTACTCATATTTTTAATTTACAAAAGCTCTGATTATTACTGTTTCTCTTAAACAAGTGCACAGTAGACAAAGTAGTTAACATGACATCTTTTATTGGACTAACTTATGTTGGTGAGAGTACGCAAGCTTTGTCTCTTTGTTTTCATCTCTTAAACTTGGCCCAACACTCATAAACAGTTGTAAAACCTGCTAGAGAGTTAATACTGAAATTCCTGTATTGTTTTCAATCAGTTGTCTTGTCAAATTATAAATGTGAAGCACACCTATTATCCCAGTCCTTAACTAACCTAATAAACTTTTAATACAATAAATATTATTATTATTATTATTTTATTTTATTGCACAAGCAGTGTACATAGCACTGTACAATCAATAGCTATAGAAATATAATAGTCATTTAATAAACTGGCTTTAAGCATATTGTCCAAATAGGGCTGGGTGTAGCAGATGATTAATAAGAACATGGCTGATGAATGCTTCTTGGAACAAAGGAAACAAATGTTTTATGACCTTCGGGGAAGGGAGCAATACAATCTGCATGGTGTTCGAGCTATCGACTCTCAAGAGAGAAACAGAGAATAGTTTCTCGAAGGAATAGCTTCCACCTGTGCTCTTGAAGGAACTCTGAACTCGAGATTAGCAGAACCCAGCTTTGAATGAAGATACTGCTAGCTTTTTTTCCCTCTCCAGTTAACTGACTCAACAAGTTACGACCATTAGATAGAGGCTTAATGTCTGAGCCTGTCCCCAGTATGGGTATTGTTTGCAAGGCATATCTCTGTATACAGGATATAGAGAGTTACTTAGAGTAAGGCAGGGATTGGAGTGGGGGTTCAAATGTGGCCCATGGCTAGTTTTTACTTGGTCCCTTTCCAGTTCCTGGAACTGGCCCCTGGATCCACTTCCTAATCCCAAGCACTAAAAAACTGAGCTCAGGGGAAGGGAGCAGGGTTGAAGGCATGAAGGATTAGCGAAGAAATGAGAATCAAAATGATTCCTGTGAGAATCAAGAACAGGCAGTGAGATTTTGAAGATCTTGTTAACAGTTTGAGATCTTGTGAGATTCTCGAAAAAATTAAAAAACACTCTGTGCTTGCGAAAAAATGGTCGCCGCAGCTGTTCTGTGCATGTGTAGCCCTTTTTTCAAGATGGCGCAGGCTGTGTTGGCACCATTTTGGAAAAGGGAAGCTAGTCTGCACATGTTCAGAGCTGGTTGCCCTTTTCCAAAATGGTGCCAACACGGCCCACACCATCTTGGAAAAGGGCTGCACCTGGGCAGAATGGCCACGATGGCCACTTTGCACTTGTGCAGAACATTTCAAAAAAATGTTTTAGAATCTTGTGAGAATGTTGTCGAGAGCGGACACTTCTCAGCTCATTCTCAAGTTCAAAAATCTCATCGAGAGGCTGGTTCTCATTGAGATTTTTGTGATAAGCGAGATCGAGTTCCAGCCCTAATAAGGATAAGGGGATAGATCCATGGCACACAGCTCCATGATCTGGACCCTCCTCTTCCTGAATACACCCCTTAAGTACCCCACCCCAAATTTCTAGACAGCCCTCAGAGCTTTTACTCATTTTCAAAGTGGCCCCAGTGGGAGAGAAAAGTTTCCTCACCCCTGGAGTAAGGTGGTGGTGGTGTTTTTTTTTTTTTTTAAAATTGCTGTTGCTTTATTTTGGTGGAAATTGAGAGTGGTTGATATTGACTCTGGGTGTTTTCAGACGAGATGCTATCCCGCATGGGTCACCTGTGAGCCATGGATCCGACTGTCCATCTGAAGGTGCAGCAGCTGGATATGCGCTCCCGCGAGCCACCGAGCACCCGCTCTCGGCCATCAGCCACTCATGGAGCCACACTGGAAAATGCAGAATGAGTCGTCCGGGGAAAGCCAAATGTGTGGGTGGCTATGTGTACGGCTGTGGCAGCTATGCTTGGAGTTGCCCATTTGTTTCGCTCCCTAAGCCCTCCACATGCGTGAGTGCTCCATGGCAGAGCCACACGGTGGTCACAGATCTCCCCCTCCCCCGGTCAACTTGCTCAACTGAAAACACCTACTGTCATTTGGCGATGGTAGAGGAATAATACTGAAAGTGCATTGAAGCCATATCCAATAAACTACCATGTTTCCCCTTCTGCAAGGTAAAATCAGTGTTTTTACTTAAACTGGTACTTAATGAATTCTTCCCAACTTAAGGGTGTGGATACATTTTTATTTTGCAAACGGTGTGCTCTATTCCTGGGCATGTACCATTTGATGCATCATCAGCAACAGGCAGGGACCCGTGTTCCTTCCCTGCATTTTCTTCAGTGCCACCAATGAGCACAAGTCCCTGGCTACAAGTACTGCACATTGATTCCTATGTGTTTACACTTTCGTGATGAGAATGAAGTTATGTTACAGAGATGGAAAGCAGCTGCAAACAGAACCAGGCACTTCTCTTTCATGTGTTATTGCTACTCTTGGGCTGAAACAGGAGTCCTTATTGACATACATGCACACAGCTTCAAAAACTAAACATCAATATGGTTCCAATATTTCTTAAGTGATACTTTACTAAAGAACTGCTGTATTCACTGACATGCTGTAGTCTTTTTTTTTTTACTGAAGCCAAAAACCACAACCTTTTGTTCTAACTTTTGCACGCTTCCAAAGAAGTTCTTAGATCAGGGCAGCCAGCTGAAAGTGTAACCCAGCACTGAATGCAAGCCCAAATAGAAAAGGAAGGAAGAAATGATATACACATTTTCTTGTTGATCTCATTTCACTTTGCATTAGAGCATGTACATGACATTTGCCTTTTATTCCACCTCGCACATTATTCCAATTTATTTTTCATTTAGTTAGTCATACTTTGTTCAAATCTTTTGCTAGCGTCGATAAGTTAACAACTGTCTTCAGTTATTTTGAGTATGCACTTTTTAATTTCTCATTGTTTTAGCCAAATGATATGCAGTCAATGGAATAATTTGCAACAGCTGTTTTAAATGCAAAGAGGTTAACTTGGCAAGTGGCTTAGTTATTTTCGAATACAAAATTTAGCTTCAAGGGATGTGGATTTCTAAACTAATAGATGAGACCAGCACTATGAAAACCGTAGATGGTTTCTATGCTGTTCACTAATGCTATTTTTATTGGCAGACAAAACACTTTAAGCTGGAGGTAAGGCTGGCATATACCAGTAACAAGAGGGGAGGGGAAGGTTAAAAACCAAACAAGGATTAGAATGGTCTAGTTTTAAAAATTTCCATTGATTGTAACTAAAAGAAACCCCAAATCTGTGGTTTTATATCCAAATTTTCAAATATCACCTATCAGCCAGGAGATGGCATTATTCTCTACTTGAGCTCTACGTGGAATAGTTTGAAAATCTTATCGTTGTGGCACCTAAGCAACATTAACTATGCCCCTCTGGTGATACCCACTTCCAAACGTGTGTGTTCATTTTATACCACAGTCTGATCAAGAAGCTCCTATTTGTGCAGGTAAAGGTTTGCTCAGTGAAGATCTTAAACTATAGGATATTTTATGTCCAAATCATTCTTTTTTACTTAAGGAATTTGAGACTGTGACTGTGGGTATTTCCAATATAAAAAGCTACTATACTGATCAAGGGACCACCATGCCTTTGCTTTCTTTTAATATTTCCTTTTTTTGGTTGATTTTGTAGTGGCATTAGGAATGCTACACTTCATAGATGGGGTTCTTTGAAATTTTAAGAAAATATTGTGCTTGTACAAGAATCAGTATGGTCCAGGGAATAGTGTATTGGACTCGGCACTTGGAGAAGGCTTGTGTTCAAATCCTTACCATGCTTGGTGAACTTAGACAGATCATGCTTTTCCTGAAGGAGTTGTGGTGACCTTAGGCCATCTTCATTTGACCCCAGCGGGTGGATAGAAGGGATTTAGAAAAAGGCACCAGCAGGATTACTTTCAGGGAGGGGTGTGGGCAGGAGAGCTGCTTTGCCCTGCCTCTTTCTGTCATGACCATGGCCCTTTCCCAAGTGTCATGAGATCATGATGATCAGAAGGGGTGGGGCCAGGTGGGTGCAACTGCAGCGCATGGATGTTTGTATATTGTAAAAATAGTCTGTCCATCTCAACAGTTTGGCACTAAGAAGTGTGTGCAAAAGAAAAATATAAGCCTGACTGTGTTTAGTAAGAATGAGTCATGTCTCAGAAGTTGCATAGTTGTGGTCAGCACTAATGTGCCACCTAGAGGCTCCAATCAGGATTGACTGTGGGAGAAGTCTGTATTAAATACTATGCTGAGGTAAATGGGGTGACTGCTCTGAAGGTGACTCTATGATGATAATGCTTGGGATAGATTTGATCCATTAATGTAAGCTATACAAATGTCAGCCTTAGAAAATATATCTTGAAATAACTCCTTCCCCCCACCCCCATGGCTTCTCTGCTATCTTATTTACTCCAGCAATAAATTTTAGCTAAGACGATGGTAAAAGCACCACCCCAAACGCTGCAAGACATCATTCTCACAAACTGTCATTGCTCTCCTTCTGAACCAAACATTTTCTCCATAACACTTTGCTATCTGTCATCGTCATGTTGAGGCGTGCTGACTCTGGTTACCATGGGGCTGTTCATAACGTAGGTCAAGCAAAAGGGGGGAGTGGGATTAGCAAAGTTGTGACAAGGGGGGGTGTCTTGGTTACAATGGGTGTAAACAGACGGATGGCAGCTCTGAGGGGTGCCTCTGTCACTTGTGGGTTGACCGGTCCATCTAATGGGCACCCGCCAGATGTTGAAAACAGGGCAGGCCGTGGCTGCTCCAGGGCAGCCCTGCTGGCAATGCTTTAAAACATCCAGGAGCATGCCGTGTGGAGTGGGGCAAACCCAGGGCAACAGCCTAACGTGGAGATGCCCATCTTTTGGGTGGACCCACACTGCAGCTTCGCACCCATCCATCCGTTGCCCCAGTCAGCTCCATAGAGTGTTGGGTGACTGCCTGTAACTCTATGATGTGGGGGGAGGGAACGCGGGCAGACCACGGCTCAGGGATCCCGCCAGTCCATTTGTTGCAGACCCAGATGGATCTGGGAATGGGTGGACATGGGGGTGGGCACCAGAGCAGCTCCAGATTCTGGTGGGCTCCCCGTCCATCTGAAAACACCCAATGTAACATCACAATGGCACAATTCTTTCAATCTCTAAAACAATCAGTCTGTGGATTTTTAGATACAGATACATTTACTTGATTTCCTGTCTCACCCTCACTCTATGCCTCCTCCCATCCCATTTACCTTCATCTTCACCTATTCTGCTTTAACTTCCTGCCCTGCTGTCCGCACATGCTGATTATTTCCTGTGTCTGTTGTTTGCTTTCTTTTGCTCGCAGACTCACCTTGCTCTCTTTGCATACTGCAGAGATCTCGAACACACCAGTTTTTCTCCAAGGCCATACGCAGTAGGGAATACACAGTGATTCCTGGATGTCCAGGTGGTGGCTGTGGCGAAGGGGGCATTTCGCTAATTACATCTGATGCGTTGGCTTCGAACATATGTCTCGGACTCGGATCTGGCCACAATCGTCCATGCTTTTATTACCTCGAGACTGGACTACTGTAACACGCTCTATGTGGGGCTACCCTTGTTGCTGGTTCAGAGACTGCAGCTGGTGCAGAACGCGACGGCTCATCTCCTAATGGGTAAGGGCTGACGCGAGCACATTACACTGGTGCTTTGCGCTCTGCACTGGCTGCCAATAGTTTTCCGGGCCCAATTCAAGGTGTTGGTGTTGACCTTTAAATCCTTAAACAGCCTGGGCCCCGCCTACCTGCAGGATCACCTGACCTGCCGGATCCTGGATAGGCCCCTGCGGTTGGCCAGAGGTGCCCTCCTCGAGGTCCCCAGGGTTTCTCAGGTGTCGACCTTGTGGAGGGCCTTCTCTGTGGCCGCACCGCGACTGTGGAATTCCCTCCCGTCGGACGGCCGCCTGACCACTGACCTCCCCTCTTTCCTCAGACAGTGTAAGACCTGGCTGTTCCATCGTGCCTTTCCCGAGGGAGATGGGTTGGGTTAGGGTGGGGAAGGGGGTAATTTGTTTTATTGTGGGGTTTTTAATTGTATTATTGTTGTTTTTAAAATTTGTTTTAATATGTTGTTAGCCGCCCCGAGACGCTTTTAGCAGGAGGGGGCAGCATATACATTTTATAATAAATAAATAAATAAATAAAATAAATAAGAAGCAACCACCCAAAAGACTGCATGGACTGCCACTATACCCTGATTACTTATTCTCTATGTACAGGAGTCCCTAAAGTTTGGGAGATTTAAAAGTGCCCTAAGGCTCCAGATACAGATCAGAGAGGATCACAGAAAATGGAAAGAAAAAAAGACAAATAGCAGACAGGTAGTTTTGGAAAGTATCAGAGGATTTATTGTGATTCATTTTTTGGTTATGTTTCTATGGCCCTTTTCACACAGACACTCTAACACTGATGAAATGGGTGTTACATTTTATTATACATGTTGCAGGGCACCCATAGAGTGCACATGCAGCCCTGCAACATGTATAATAAAATGTAACACCTATTTTATCAGTGTTAGAGTGTCTGTGTGAAAAGGGCCTATGTTGGGGAACTAGAAAGGTATTCCTTACCCAGGGGCATAGCTAGCATGACGCGAGGTTGCTCAGTTGAGCCTGGACTCTACAGGGACCATCTGCAAGCTGCCAGAGTGCCGGTAGGAAATTTTCAGGGTGGGTAGGGAAGGGAGCAGGGCCAACACTCTGCCTCCATCCACTCTGAAAATTTTCTAACAGCGCAAGCAAGGCAGCCAAGGCAACACACACAACCTTTGCAGGGGTACTAGGCCAAGGCTAGTCAGGAGCTTCAGGAGGGCTGCCATTTAAGAAGGCTTTCCCCCTAGAGGGGGCCTAGGACTGGAACATGAGCCCACCACAATCTTGCTACACCACTGTTCCTTATGTATAATAGATGGGATTCTACATTGCTGGTATAAAAATGGGGAGAGGGAGAAGCATGATTTGTGTGACATACATTGCGGAGAAGGGTCTGTAGTAGAGTGGCAAATGGACAAGGGGGGAGGGAGGGCTAAAAATGGCAAAAGAAAACAAAAAAAAGAGAGCATGATCTAGTTTACAAACAGCCCCTATCTCTGTTCTGTTTAGATGTGCTAACTCTAATGATTATAAAACTGTGGATGGTCTCTATTCAAACCACTTATTCCCAAGTAAGCCCTATTACTTCACTAGGATTACTCTAGAGTAAGCAATCCGAGGATTGCTTCCCCTGTAAAGGGGTTGCTATTTTACTTTAACAAAACACCACTGGCTGACACTTCAATAGTATGAGGATTTTTCATTGGTTTGCAAAACAAAGCACCCTACAGTGGTTGGCTGACTTTTTAGTTAATTAACAGTTTCAGTTTTATGGGGAGTTTTGATGGTGATCCTTGATGGGCAAAAGAAAATTGCTGCTTGTGAATTAGTGAAAAGAAAGAATTCAACATCTGGAGAGAGATGTAATTTTGGGCTTTCTTCCGATTATGTCTGCATTGAATGCCAGGTGTCTATCACCTGGAGTGGGGTTTTATTTTGGCAAAGCAAATCTATGACTTATTCTCAAAAGAATGCCATTTCTGAATAATGCTGTTACTAAAAGAACTTTTGATTTACTGTAGTGGCTTTTAGGAATCATTGTGTGATACTTCCCATCAATTTAGATCAAGCAGACTAACATATGTGAGAAGTTATCTACATTTTCCCCCAGTAAAACTGAGATGATGAAAGCTTTGCTTTCCCTTAGGTATCATCCAGTATGGTAACCCGGTTGTTTTCTCCTCTCCAAGGCTGGAGCATATTACTCCGATGTCGCTTGCCAAAATTCTATGGCTTATTTGTTGTTTGAGATGCACCATATGTGTCTTTGATCCTTGCCTGGTAGGCACCCTGGCAGCTTACCAATTTGGCACTTACTGCTATCAGCAGCATGAATAGCTCCCTTGCTTCTGATTCTGTCCTCACTGTCATCAAGTCACTCCTTAAGGAACTCTCCCCCCCCCACCCCCTTTCTTTGATGCTAAGGTGCTTGGCAAAGAAAGGCTGGGTAAAAATAGGCTTTTGGTTTATAAAGTTCTGCAACACACAGCAGAAAAAATCCACTGTTTTGATCTTCCCACTTGTAATGATCTGCCTAACAATTATCTATGTCTTGTTTCAGGACACTACACAGCACAGAAACATTGTGTTAGACTAATTTATGACCCCTTGTTGCACAATGCACAAACACATGCTCTTCCTTTCTGTTGCAATTTTTGTTGTCATTTAAAAATAAATAAATAAGGAATTCAATTTGTTACGCATGTTGGCCAGAATACTTCATGTGAGAAGTATAATGGTAAGATCAAAGGGGTATTACAGTGAAATATAATTACAGTTCATTATTCTGATACTTGATTAAAAATATCCATGTCTGCCTATGTGTTTTGGTAAACTAGGATTATTTCAAAATGCAATGGTCAGCCAATAAAATATTTAGAACAAAATTGAATAACAGCACATGACACATAAATAGCTAGATGATGAGATGTTCACATGTGCCAGTCAAGAGTGTATAAAAAGTCGGGCTTAAATGAGCAGCTAAATTGTTGCTTGAAAGAGATTTCGCTGTATCGGAAACTGAGATCAATTTCCCAACCGTTTCCCAATGCGATTTCTCAGTTTTCACAATACCATGAGATACTGTCCTGATTTACCATCTTTCTGCATACCATTTATCATGGACCATTCACTTACCATATTGCTGAGGGTATGGCAATTTTACTTTTACAACAATTTTTCTTTTATGACTATTTCTCCAGGAATGTTACAACAGTTTAACTGAAGTTTTACAGCACTTTTATGGCAATTTTCAGCACTTCCCTGGTACTTAGTCGGCAAGTTTTCATCTCCACAACCCCCAGAGATGTGTGCAGAGCACAAACCGGCCTGTTCAACCGGCGAAAAATAACAGAAAATGGCAAAAACAGGAAATCTGGTAAGTTTCCGCACCGTGCAAAGCTCGGTGAATACCCTGCTTCTGATGGAAACAGCACTTGCCAAGATTTCTCATTTCAGACCTACCTGTAGATTGCAATCTACCTCTTGGGGTATTTTTAGACATTACGAGATCACGGTCAACCACAGTGAATCCCCTGTGGTGGCCGTGATTCCTGTAACGTCTGTTATGAGTTCCGCCAAATGTTCAACCCAGTGAATCTCTGGCGGGAATCACAATGACCATGATTCTGGATCTCCGGCCACCCGGAGGTCCAGAATTGTGGTGGGATTGGGCCCCAACCATGGTTGGATTGGCCACGATCCGGGACGGGCCGCAGATAACGTCTCTTACCTGCAGGCTGGGCGGATCATCTCCCAGATAGCGGGCAGCTGGGGGAATGCAGGGGGTGGGGCCGTGCAACCACACGTCGCACCGTTCAGCCCCGCCCCCTCCCCATGTAGCCCTGCCCCCTCCCCAATCCCTGGTGAGAATCAGGCCGGCATGTCTAAAGGACAGCCAACCTGATTCCTGACTGGGATCCGAAATGGATCCCGGTCCGTGGTTCAGCGTGGCAGGCCTTCGGGCCCATCACGTCTGAAATTACCCTTAGTAACCCCTAGTTTAGACAGTAGGGATGGGCGAACGCAGTTCGGAGTTCGGCCTGAACTCGGTCTGTTCAGCCGACCAAACCCGATTCTGAACTCTGAAACGACCAAACAGTTTGGCCGGTTCTGGTGGTTCTGGAGGGAGAAATGTGACTGGAAGGCAAAAACGTGACAGGGAGGGGAAGTCAGCTGAGGAGCAGACTTCCAGGCACCAGGGGTGGAGAGGCTTGGAGTAGCAGCCAGCCTGCCCAATCAACAGCCCTTTTCTCCTCAGACCACTGGTTTGGCAGTCTGTGATTGGCCACAAGCTAGGCTGCACGGAGCCAATGGGGGTTGCGGTGAGGCGAGTGTAGCAAGAAACAAAACTCCTTGCCCTCCCCCCTGCCAATACCTTCTGAGCTAGTCACTGTTCCTGAACAGCAGGCGTTTCAGAAGGCTCCCTCTCCCAGCAGTTTGTTCTCCTCAATCCATTGTCATCCTCGTCCTATTTCACCCATCCAACCCATTTACCCCATATTATCATTTATTTAGATTATATTAGATAGATTTAGGTGTTATATTTTGTTTCTACCCCTCCCTGTGTTCCCTGTGTTCAATCTCCCTTCCTTCCTCACCCCTTCATTTGAACCCTTTCCTTCTCCCTGTATATATTCCATCCCTGATTCCCTTCCCCTGTTTTTTTTTATTCATTTAGAGTAGGATTATTAGATTAATTTAGATTTCATTTCAGTTTTGTACCCCTCCTTGTGTTGTTTGTGATTCCCCCCATCCCATATAGATAGATAGCTAGATAGCTAGATTAGAGATAGTTAGACCATTGTAGGAGTTAGTTTAGTGATAGAGATAGCGTTTAGTGATTTAGTTTTAGTGTTTGTAGGAGTAGGCCTTTGTAGTTATTAGATAATCCATTTAGTTCATAGCATTTAGAATAGCTAATAGCAGTTAGATTTAGTGTAGAGATAGATATATATAATAGTAGATAAAAAATGTAAATAAAAAAATAAAAATAAAATAAAATATAAAAACATTATTTTGGAGGGAGAAATGGAGCAGGGAAGGAGAGGCCGGTCTGTTGCCCGTAAGACAGGCAATGGGGCATGTGGGAGAGGTGGTAGGGGTAGGGGCCATGCCAGCAGCAGGCAGCAGCAGCCGGAGCTCATCACCACCTCCCAAACTCCGCAAGTCTGCTTTGGGGGAACAGGCTTCAGTGGCTCAGTGTCGCCTCCTTGCAGTGCCCTCCTCCACTGCCACGCAGGGCACTGTAAGGCCTGCAGCAGGACAAGTTGGACAACATGAGGCTGCGACTGTCTTTGCTGCTGCTGGAGCAGGATCTGCTGCTTCATATGTTCCTCCAGGGCCACCAATGTCCCCCATTGTGGAGGCAATCCCCAGCAGCCCTCCTCTGCTGCTGGAGGCAGGGCCCGATCCACGGGCAATGGCAATAGGGAGAGGAGCAGCAGCAGCAGCAGCAGCAGCAGCAGCAGTGACAGTTATAGAGGGGGGGCACAGGGAGAGTGCCAGCAGCATGGTGGGCAGTCAAGCCTCTGCATTCGAGTACTCTCCTTCATGGGACAACATCACAGTGACTGGGGACAGTGACTCAGAGACAGACAGACAGTGCCGCAGAGAAGATGGCTGAGCCTCATTCCAGAGCTGTCACCAGTGCCACCAAGTTCTGCCCTTTCCAGCAGCGTTGGCAGCAGTGCGTCAGCTGGGGCGGGCCAGAAGGCAGGAGGGAGTGGAAAAAAATACTCAATCTGGGATCATTTTAAGCAGGTGCGGGCAGATGATCCCAGAGAGGTGCAGTGCACTGTGTGCAAAAAGGTGGTAAAGCGTGAACAGGTGCTCAGTAACCTGGGGACAACAGCAATGGCAAGGCACCTAAAGTCATGCCACAGTGCTCTGCTGCTCAGTGGGAAGGCAGGGGAAGTGGATGCAAGCGGGTTCCTGACTGCAGCGGCCAGGCACCCGGCTCCTTCAGCGGGCAAGTGTCCTGCACCAGCACCATCCGCTGCCTCTAGCCGTTCTGCCCCTCCTCCTGGGGGGCAGAATAGCAGCAGGAGCCTCGCCAGCAGCGCTGTCAGTTCACCATGGAGGAGCTGGGGCGGGGGGATCTGTCAAGGCCATCGGCAGGGCGCCGTGGCACTGGCTTCCAAGAGAAAGCGAAGCGCATGTTGGTAGAAATGATTGCCCTGGATGGGCAGCCCTTCTCAACTGTGGAGGACAAGGACTTCCAGTGGCTGATTGGGTTCCTGGCCCCCAACTTTAAGCTCCCTTCCTGCTCCACCCTGAGTCGGACTGTGGTGCCACAGCTGTACAGGGCTTTGAAGGAGCAGGTGAGGGAGCAGCTGGCAGGGGCTGGGGGGGACACGGTCCACTTCACCACAGACCTGTGGTCCAGCAGGAATGCGCGGCGTGCCTACCTGGCAGTGACAGCACACTGGTGGCAGGACCCAGAGGCAGTGCTTGCAGGAGGGGACCTGAAGCAGGGTATAGGTGGTCCCTGCTTCAAGCCCATGTAATGGACAGCCCCCACACCTCCAGTAACCTCAAGGCGGTCCTGGCCGCCATGCTGAGGGAGTGGGTCACGTCAGACGCGGCCTTCACCAAGGGGTGTGTGGTCACGGACAACGTGGCCAATATACTAAAGGCTGTCTGTGACGGGAGCTTCACAAGCATCCTTTGCACTGCACACACCCTCCATCTCGTGGTCAAGGATGCTCTGGGCTTGGGGGATAAGGGGATTGGTCCAGGCACTCTTAGCTCCCTGGTCGACCGGGGGAGGAAGCTGGCAGGGTTCTTCAACCGCAGTGTGAAGGGCAGCAAGCTCCTCCGGGAGAAGCAGGCACAGCAACGCTCCCCAGTGCACCAGTTGATGCAAGATGTGCTCACCAGGTGGAATTCCACCTTCCTGATGCTCGAGCGGCTTCTGGAGCAGAAACAGACATTGAGGCACCTCCAGGGTACAACAGGGAGGAATGGGAGATGATTTCTCAGACAGTCTTCGTACCATTCCTGGCCATGACGGAGACCTTGAGCAGTTCCACCGCCACCCTCAGCCAGGTGACTGGTCCATAGTCTCTGCAGCAGCCTGGACGAGATTCTGCGGGGACGGGATTGTGGCCCTCAGGGCAGGAAGATGTCAGATGAGGCGATTGACCTTGCATACAACCTGAAGGCAGGACTGAGGGTGCGCTTTGAAGAGCTGCTGCGCGGGGAGGATTATGTGCTGGCAACCATGCTGGACCCCAGGATCAAGGGCAGCATGGCACATGAGTCAGTGCTATATATCCTCCGGAAGGAAGTGCTGGTGCAGAGGGGTCTGGAAGGCAGAGTGGGCTATGCATCAGGACACCCCTGGGGATGGTGGGAGTGGGAGCAGCAACCCTTCTCAGCCAGGCGGGTCTATCCGTGCCCCCAGTCCTACCGGTAGCAGCAGCACCAGCAGCAGGATGAACAGCAGCAGCACCCCTATTGCCAGCAGCTCCTCCTGTGTGCAGGCCACTCTGGGGAGCATGGGGCCATTCACAATAGGGCAAGCGGCATGGCTGAGGGCAGTGGGGCAGGTGGTGCCCACCCAGAGCTACCGGAGGGAGTATGATGGCGTCTTATTTATTTATTTTATATTATTTTATTTTATAAATTTATACCCCGCCCCTCCTGCAAAAGCAGCCCGGGGCGGCTTCCAACAATAAAAATACAATACCATAAAATACAATTTAAAATCATTCATAATATAAATTTTTAAAACAGGGCTTAAAACATTATAAATAATAAATCAGGTGGGGGAGCTAAAAAAACCCTCCCCCTCCCC
>QEPC01005117.1:9507668-9521182 GCA_003113815.1 Sphenodon punctatus
CCTGCCTGCCTGCCCGCCTGCCCAGCTTGCAAAGCTCGAACCCTGCCTCAGTCTGCCTGACTGTCGCTCATGCCATGCTGCCTGACTGCCTGCTCGGCAACCAATGTCTGCTGCTGCTAGTGCCAATGGCCCCCAGGCCTATATGCTGTCTGTGCCAAGGGTTCTGTACCCTGACAACCAATCTCTGCTGGTTCCAATGGCCCCCAGGCCAGGCCTATATGCCGTCTGTGCCAAGGGTTCTGTACCCTGGCAGCCAATGTCTGCTCGTGCCAATGACCCCCGGCCAGGCCTATATGCTGTCTGTGCCGAGGGTTCTGTACCCTGGCAACCAATGTCGGTTGGTGCCAATGGCCCCCAGGCCATATGCTGTCCGTGCAAGGGTTCTGAACCCTGGCAACCCACTATCTGCTCCTTCTAGTGCCAATAGTTCCCAGGCCTATATGCTGTCTGTGCCAGTCAAGGGGTCTGTACCCGGGAAACTCGATGGCTGCTGCTGCTCCCAATCATGCCATGCAGTCTGTCTGCCCACCCAGGCTGCCAAGCTCAAAGCCTGCCTGATTGCCACTCATGCCACGCTGCCTGCCTGCCCGCCCAGGTTGCCATTGCCAGCTCAAAGCTTGCCTCAGCCCGTCTGCCTCTCATGCCAAGCTGCCGTGATTGCCTGCCTGCCCGCCCAGGTTGCCATTGCCAGGTCAAAGCTTGCCTCAGCCCGCCTGTCTGCCTGCCTCTCATGCCAAGCTTCCATGACTGCCCGCTTGCCCACCCAGGTTGCCATTGCCAGCTCAAAGCTTGCCTCAGACCACCTGCCTGCCTCTCATGCCAAGCTGCCGTGACTGCCTGCCTGCCCACCCAGGTTGCCAAGCTCAAAACCTGCCTGAATGCCGCTCATGCCACGCTGCCTGCCTGCCCCAGCAACCCATGTTTTCTGCTGCTGCCAAAGGCCCCCACCCCCAGGTCTATATGCTGTTTGTGCAAAGGGTTCTGTACCCTGGCAACCTGCTGCTGCCAAAGGCCCCCACCCACCGGGCCCATAAAAATGCTGTCTGTGCAAAGGATTCTGTACCCTGGCAACCAGAAATCCACTGTCTAACTACCAGCACCCGCCGCCCGCTGCCAAGGAGCCTGTCTTTCTTTCTCTCTGGCACACCCACACAGACACAAATCCTGCCCTTCCTGGGGGGCTGTCTGCAAGTTGAGACCCTGCTGCTGGCACATCTTGGGGTCAATGTACCTTACCTACACTACACGTGGTGCCAGGTGCTTCTGGTAGGGATCGACAAGATGTATGAGATTCTGCCACCTGCCAGCCAGAACTTCAGCACAGAGGGATAAAAGATTGAGGGAAACAAAGCTTATAACTAACAATAACAACAATAAATTTTATTAACAACAACAACAACATTATAAAACAAAAACCAAACATTTATATATATAAACAATAAAGGAAACATAACATAGTTCTATCTTGGCCTTTCCCCCCGAACATGGGGGAAAGGCAAAATGGGTTTGTGGGCCCTAGGGGTGGGCACGTCTTGCAGCATTTAGTAGCTGTTTTCTTTTGCGAAGTCCACTGCCACAGCCCCCTGCCACCTTGACACCGACTGCCGGTGGAGGTCCACGCTGTCTATCACCGTCTGGAGGTACTGGGAATACGTCTTAACCTGACGTTCCCGTACCTCCAGCTCCTTAAAGTGTTCCACCAGCTGGTCCTCCATTTTATTATTGCTGGCCATGCAGTCCCTGCTGGGCCTCTGCACTTGGGCCCGAAAAGCCCTTACTGCTGCTGACTCCTCCTCCTCTACATTTTCCTCATCGTAGTTGATTGAGGGGGAAGGGGAAGGCCTTTGACAGTGTCTCCTCTGGCGCTTCTGGGGCTGATGTTGTTCCACCTGGTCCACATCAGAGTCAGGCTGCCGCCTCACTGTCATGTGATGCCTTCTCTCAATGTGGGCAATGAGCCCCGAGGTGGTCCCCTCACGCTGCTGCCTGAATTGTTTGCGGCAGGTCTAAAGAGCATAAAAAGATAGGAACCTAAGAAGTGCCATACTGTGTCAGACCAATGGTCTGTCAAGTCCTGCCTGCATTCTGTCTCCACAAGTGGGTGGGTGGCTAATCTCTCTCTGCAGGGGACTGCCATTCCTAATAGGTCAATAGGTCATAAGGTAATCCATTCCCTGTTGTTCCAGCCCCCGTGCCTTACCTTGCAGATGGCGATTCTGTCACCCTCCTCATAAAACCTCCAGACATCCGACCTTCTCCGCCAAATGTCTGGGGGTGTCACTGGCGACCTCCGCCTAGGGATCCTCCTTGGCCTGGCACCAGTGCTGGGGCCGGAATCCGATTCCTCTCTGAAATGGGAACACATTAAGAACACCAAAGTAATATCATGCATTTATGATGATGGCGCTAGTCCTCCCTCCTTGGGGTGCTAGGGATGGCAACGGGAGATGTGACCCTGGCTGACACGTGCAAATTCTGCCCTCCTTGGGGTGCTAGGGGATGCTAAGGAGTGGGATGGCAAATGGAGAGAGCCTTGCTGGCATGTACAAATCCTGCCCTCCTTGGGGTGGTAGGGGATGTTAGGGATTGCAACTAGAAACATTCAAAAAAGTGCTATTGATAACGAAACTGAAATTTTTTCGGTATCGGTATTTTTGGCCCTGAAACCACCCCTGGTGTCCACCCCTGGTGCCAGGAAGTCTGCTCCTCAGCTGCCTCCCCTTTCCAGTCATGTTTTTCCCACCCAAAGTCACGATTTTCACACCCCCAAACTCATCCGAACTTTTCCGAACTGTTCGGAAGTTTGAGCATTTGGTTCGGAAGCTCGGTTTGGTCGTCCGAACCAAGTTCGGGCTGAACTCTGAACTTCCGAACCGCGTTCACCCATCCCTAATAATGGTGCATCGTTGTATTTCCACCATTCTTTGTCTCACAAAATGTGGGTGTAAGGTTAAGATGTCTATGGAAGAAGGATAAAGCACATTTGCTTCTACCTTTCACAGGAGAAAGAGTTTGATGGAACAGGGCAAGGAAAACAGATTCACAAAGACACATAAATTCTATTTACTACTACTACTACTACTAATAAATTTATGTAGCACTAAGAGTTGTACGCAGCGCTGTACAGATACACACAACATAAAGATTGGAGGTGGTGCAAAACTTTTTTTATTTGAAAGAGCATTTGGCAGTCAGGGGGAAAATGGGGTTGGCTTGGTTTCTGGGTAGAGTTATAGGGGGGAATGGGAGTTTGTGGGAAGGGTGTCTTTATTGTATGAATTTTAATGTTTTAAATTTTTATGGCTTGTAAGCTGCTCTGAGCCTTGTGGGAAGGATGGTGGCATAAACATTCGAAAAATAAAAATAAATAAAATAAAGACAGTTCCTGATCAATGGAGCTTACAATCTAATCAAGACACAAAGACACAGACAACTACAAATAAGAGTCTTCATATGAATAAAGGACTATAGGATGCAGATATTCAGTAAATTTATTTATTTCAGTTAACATGGTTGAAACCAACAAGGCTATGATATGGATAGAACCTGGGTTCATGATTTAAAAGCAATCTCGAAGAAGCATGCATTTAGGCGGGACTTGAATATGGACAGGGAGGCTGCCTGATGCAGCAACTCAGGAAGTTTGTTTCAAGCATATGGTGCAGCAAGGTGGAAAGAGCAGAGTTGGGAGCTGGCGATGGAGGAGAAGGGCACAGATAAGAGCATCTTGCCTGATGAACGGAGGTCATGAGTAGGGGTGTAGGAGGAGATGTACTGAGGAGCTGCAGAGTGAAGAGACTTGTAGGTAAGTAGGAGAAGCTAAAACTATATGTGGAAGCATATGGGGAGCCAGCATAGTGACTTGAGGAGAAGGGTTACATGGACATAATGGTGTGCAAGGAAGGCGAGTCTTATAGCTGAATTTTGAATAAACTGTAATGGAGATAAATGGCTCATTGGGGCAACCTGTGAGAAGCAGGTTGCAGTAGTCCAAGCAGGATATGATGAAAGAATTTATTAGGATTTTAGTAGTGTGTTCAGATAGGAAGGGACAAATTTTGGATTGAGCCCTGTGGCACAGCAACTGATAGTGGGATAGCAGTAGCTGAGCATCCACCAACAGGTGCAGTGGGAGAGGTAAGAGGAGATTCAAGAATGGATGGAGTCCCAAAATCCAAAGGAGGACCGGGAAGTCAAGGAGCAAACGGTGGTCAACTGTGTCAAAAGCAGAAGATAGGTCAAGGAGGATGAGGATAGAGTAATGGCCCCTGGCCTTGGGCATGAAGAGGTCGTTGGAGTCTTTGACAAGGCCTGTCTCCGTGGAATGTAGAGGGCAGAAGCCAGATTGGAGCGGACCAAGAATAGCTTGAGTCGCAAGGTAGTCCAGGCAGAGGACACAAACAGCACGCTCGAACAGTTTGGATGCAAAGGGGAGGAGGGAGATTGGATGGTATTTTTCCAGTTTTGGAAAATATCCTTTAAAAGTCTATATTTCTAAGAAAAATAAAGGAGGAATAAATATTTATGACAGATGTCACATTTTTAGGAGGGATTTAAATGAGGAGGAAGTAATGATTTGGTGGTGAAGTACCATCTGTGGCAGTGGAATGATAACACAAACAGCATGCCAATATAGTAACCAAATGCAAACATTTTGAGCCTGAGCCATGCTGCCCCCAAGGTAACAGAGCAGCAGCACAAGTACACTGGCAATGCTCTGTAGATGTCCAAACAGATGCTTTTTTATCCAACTAAAAACTGAACTTCAGGAAAGAAGTGAGCTGGAGGTTTTGCTGTCTACCCCACTCTACATGACCCAAGCAGTGTATACAGTCGATGAGTTATTTTATTATGGACTTAATTGGCTTTAAGTTACCTGCACTGAAAACAGAATAGTGTGAGTGTGATCTTCTGGCTGTCTAGCACTGGTGCTACCACCTAGCATTGGCACCAATCCTTTTGAGGTGACATGGGGCTTGCATGGGTGTTAAAAGCTAGTGCTGGTGGATCATGCCCGTACCTGAAACCTACACTCTGAAATTGTGTAAACACGACATATTTGAATATAGTTTCCTTTTTATGGAGGAGACGGCAACTTGAACTTAGAAAGAGAAAACATTTTAATTACTTATAGTGTCAATGAATGGGGACATATTCATGAGATTTGGAACAGTATAAAATTTGTATGATGAACAGAAGCAATACTGCTTAAATACTAATTTGACCATTAAAAGTGGCCATGATCTCTGTATTAACATTAGGGGTACATAGGTAGTAGCACTGCTTATTAACATAAAGTAGTATCTGGCCCGACTCACGAGGGGGGCATACTTTGAATCTGGTATTTTGCACTGGCCTCGAGGCAGGGGGGTCTGTTAGTGGGGCGGATGTCCTCTGTGCACTTGTCATGGACAGACCATTATCTCCTTCAGGCCAGTTTCCTGGTGTATGTCTACCCCCGGCAGGGTGTGGAACCTATCTATATGGTCTGCCCCTGGAGACTTATGGAACAGGAATGGTTCCGGAATGCTCTGGGGGATATACCTTCTGACCCTGACAGCCGATCGCTCGATGACCTCATTGCTCTCTGGAACACCTTGCTGGCTGAGGTCATCGACTGAATGGCTCCCAGGCATTCACTCCTTGAGCATAGGCGATGCAGGGCTCTGTGGTTCACGGAAGACCTGTGTCAGCTGAAGCAGGAGGGGAGGCAGCTAGAGTGATGGTGGCATCGTACTTGTACTGAAGTTGACCGATTGCAGCATAGAGCTGCATTAAAGGCATATGCCATGGCTATGCGGGCGGCAAAGAGAAGTTTCTTTGCTATCATATCATTTGCAAAGTTGTGTCCAGCTGAGCTTTTCCAGGTGGTGAAGGGCTGGTCAGTCCAGCCTCTCTCTGCCTGGAACCAGAATCTTTCAGTGCTCGCTATGACACGTTTATTGACTATTTTCCAGACAAAATAGCTTGTATCCACCACTATTTCGACACCGCGCTTGATGCAGTAGGTGTACCTGAAGTTATGAATTCCCCGTCTGGTCTGGTTTTGTGGGATCAGTTTCAGCAGGTATCATTTGCTGATGCGGTGAAGATGCTGGGGGCTGTAAGGGTCACAACTTGTGAACTTGATCCTTGCCCGTCCTGGATGGTGAAAGCAAGCTGAGAGACGTTGGGGTCATTGCTGGTTGGGGTTGTTAATGACTACCTTGTGGGGGGCAAGGTTTCAGGGTGGTGGCTGTGGTGCTTCCTTTGCTCAAGAAGCCATCTCTTGACATTAGCTGATAACTGGCAAGGGCATCAGTCTCTAACGTTCCCTTTTTTGGGAAGGTTATTGAACAGGTAGTGGCCCAGCAGCTCCGTGGGCATCTGGACCACATTGGTTTTCTTGATCCCTCGCAGTCTGTCTTCGTCCAGGCTATGGCACTGAGATGGTGCTTGTGGCCTTGGTCGACTCTTCTGATTTTATTAGATCTTTCAGCGGCTTCTGACACGGTTGACCATGAGATGTTGGTGACCTGCCTGCGGGACTATGCTGCGGTGGGCGGAACTGTTCTTGAATGGTTCCATTCTATCCTAGCTGGAAGAACTCAGCCTGTGTTTCTGGGGGATTGTACATCATCTCACGTGAGTCGTTCTGCAGGGATCCATTCTGTCTCCTCTCCTGTTCAACATGTACATGCAGCCTTTGGGTAAGATCAAGAGAGAGGGTTTGAGGTTTGGTGTCATCAGTATGCTGATGACACCCAACTTTACCTCTTTTTTTTCCCCATCTGACCCAGGTCCGGAAGTCTCGGTGTTTGCCTGGTGTTTGGCTATGGTGGGGGAATTGGATGAAGGAGAGCCATCTGAAGCTGAATCCCGACAAGATAGAGGTGATGTTGGTGAGAAGGGCCGAGGGAATAAAGGGCCCATCATTGATGGGGTGCATCCCTCCTTGGTCACTCGGGTTTGGAGACTGGGAGTCCTCCTCGATTCGCAGCTCTGCCTGGATGCTCAGGTGGCAGCTGTGGCGAGGAGTGCATTTGATAAATTACATCTGGTCCAACATCTTTGGCCTTACATCTCAGGCTTCGATCTTGCCACCGTCATCCATGTATTCATCTCCTCGAGACTGAACTATTGCAGTGCACTCTACATCGAACTACCCTTGGTGACAACCCGGAGGCTGCAGCTGGTGCAGAATGTGCTGGCTCACCTCCTGGCAGGGACAGACCACCAGGAGTACATAACTCCTGTGCTCCATTCTCAGCATTGTCTGCTTATAGTCTTCCAGGCCCAATTCAAGGTGTTGGTTATTACTTTAAAGCCCTATACAGCTTGGGCCCCACTTACCTGCAGAACTGCCTTATCCCTTGTGTCCTGGATTGGCCCCTGCAGTCAGCAGGGGGCACCCTCGTGGAGGTTCCCTGGGTATTCCAGGTGGTGACGTTCAAGAGAGTGTTCTTGGTGGCCGCACCGTGGCTGTGGAGGTCCGTCCAGGTAGAGATTTGCTTCTCTCCAGAGCTCTCCTCCCTCTGTCGACAATGCAAAATCTTGTTGTTTCACCACACATTTGGTGAGGGGGTTGGGTAGTGGGCATGGGGGTTTTCTTTGGGGGTTAAGAGGTACTTATTTTTCTCTGATCCTCAGTTTTTAATTGATGTCTTATATTGGACTGTGTTTTATACTTTATATTATGTTTTTTATTATGAGATGTTTGCCGTCCCGAGCTACCATTGAGCAGGAGGGGGCGGGCTATAAATACTGGATAAATTAATAAAAAAATAAAGGATATGAATCTGTAAAATTTTGGCTGCAAAAGGAATGCAGTTTTGGGCATTTCCAGCAGCAAATGATAAAGTGTTTTATGTAAGAGGAGAAGGCTTAAAGTCAAACTTGGCTGTAAACCAGATAATCTGTTGCAGAAGATGACCTGCTGGAGAGGTCAGTGAATTTAACAAGAACGCAGTGGTACCAAAAAAAATGGAGTGACCCAGAAAAACTCACCAGTACATCCGGTATTCCACTTGAGAGACCTACTTTGGAAAGTTGGCTGAGCTGAAAGAGATGACAAAAAGTAACCTGCTGTTTTTGAGAGGGCTGTTAACATTTGAAAAATATGTCCTTTTGTAGATTTTATATTAATCATCCCCTAAATAGTTGAAAAGCATAAATATAAAAGTTAGGGTTTTGTTTGTTTTTAGAAAAATGCTTGTAAATAATTTGCTGCCACATGAATGACTAAATGGTATTAAAACTGGAGCTGACCCAAATAGTGCTTCCTGGTACTTGGGCCGAATTTTGAAGTTCCAAACTTCTGGGCTGGGTACCCGGCAGCACTTCGGTGTCACCGGCAAAGTTTCAGGGCTTCGCCAGGCATCTGAATTCCCCGGAAACTTTGGAACAGTGGAACTTTGGAATCTTAGAAATCTTCAGCGCCAAGTTGGCATCTCAAGCACATGTTGCCATGTGCAGCAGCTGCAGCCTTAATTGCCTAGCTAATCGGGGTGTGCAGAATGTGCACAACAACACATACACCACCCCATATTCCCTCCCCCCCCTTAATTCCCTAGCCAATAAGGGAGCACAACAACACATGCATCTCAGACATATGGTTAAGAGATCATATAGTTTAGGAATATAAATTATATCATATCATCATCAATCACCATCATATATTCCATAGACAATGTAAGACCTGGCTGTTCCGCCATGCCTTTCCTGACGGAGATGAGCTGGGTGGGTTGGGTTAGGGTGGGGCGGGGGGGTGGTAATTTGTTTTACTGTGGGATTTTAAACTGTATTATTGTTGTTTTTTAAATCTATTTTAATATGTTAGCCACCCCAAGATGCTTTTAGCAGGAGGGGGCGGCATACAAATTTTATAATAATAATAAATAATAATAATATATAGTTATAGAAGATGGGTATTATATAGTTAGGGTTTAGCAAGAAGGGAGCAGGCCAGGGCAGTTGATTCTGAGGTGGAGGTCCAGGAGGTGGAGGCAGGGCCTGAACCTGTCAGGTCCTGGCGGCAGCACCAGCAAACATGGCCTCACCCCTCTGGGCACCCTCTTGGTATGGCGGATTGGATGGTGTGGCACTGAGAGACGAGGGATAGGAGCTAGGCAGAGAGAGCCTTCTGGCTCATCATGGTGCTGCTGTCTGACTGCCAAGACAACCAAGCAGCAGTAGCTAGAAAGCAATGTGCCCCCTGAAACAGGAATTTTTTTATTTTTTTTTAAAAACCACATGGTATGCAACCCTCCCCCCATGCCCCAGCATTGGCCCTGTGCGCAGGCAGGCCAGGCCAAACCATGCCTCTCTGATAGAATACCTTTGTTTGGTAATGGCAGTTTTTAATGCGGTGAGGTGTACATCATGGGTTTTCAGAACCGATTCTGGCCATTTTTAGATGGGGCGTGCCCATGTAGGTCCACCCATCCCCCACAGACAGGGTCGCCCATCTGAAAGTGGCATTGGTGTAGGTGCGCTCCTGTGACCCATGCACCGCCCACCCATGCCCCCACATGGAGCAACCCAAGTTTCTCCTGGTTGCTCCATGCAGGAGTATGGCTGGGCAGTGTGTGTGCAGGTGCACTCACAGCGCACACCTATACCCCACTGTGTGAACGCACCCTCCCACTCACCAGACGTACGCTGGCGCTTCAACCAGTGTATATGGACCCGACCGGGAGGCGAGCCTGTCTAAAAATGGCCTAGGTGGTATCTGAGTGCTTGGCTGTTGATAAGAGATTTCAAAGTGTGTCATGAGTGGCTACTGAATCAGTGGCAGTAAGTATGATTGTCTTTTGGATTCCTGAATACGGCTGTCTGTAGGTTATCATTGTTTATGCTGACTGTAGTGTCTTGAGAGTTGATAATGGTGTGGGAATGTTCCAGGATTAATTTGATAGAGGGGCGGTAGTTGTGATTCGGGTGGAATTCTAAGGCTGTTTTCAGACTAATGCTGGCATTATTTATAAAACTGGCATTATAGTCACGTGGCTTTAATCAGCTGCCTGAGTTCTGCCGCCTGAGTTTCCAGCGACCAGCGAGCTAGGAACTGGTGAGTTTGCACTTCATCTGCATACTCTCCCAGATGCCTCGGCTGTCAACACCTGAGGACACTGTGACCCTCCTGGAGCTTGGCCTTTCTGCCGCCTGAGTTCCAGCGACCAGCGAGCCAGGAACTGGTGAGGTTGCAGTTCATCTGCATAGTCTCCCAGCTGCCTCGGCTGTCAACACCTGAGGACACTGTGACCCTCCTGGAGCTTGGCCTTTCTGCTGCCTGAGTTCCAGCGACCAGCAAGCCAAAAGGCATGCGCTGTAAGATCACTCGCCAGCATAATACTACTACAGCAGCAGCTAAGGGTAAGCTTAAGGGTACTTCTACCACCTGGTGGTTCCTCAGTGGTCAGTAGGTCAGCTACTCTCCACCTCGTTCTTCTCTGTCTCTTCTCTGTTACCTATCCTCCCCACCATCATGCCTGCCCTAATCTCTCGCCTTCCCTCTCCCTCCTTCTCCCCTTTTCCCCTCTCCCCCCCATCTCTTCCTTCCTCTACTTCTTTTGCCCCTGCTCCTTCCTCCCTCCCAGCCCATCACTTCTCGCCAACCTCCTCACTGCCTCCTCCCACTTGGCTACCTTCCCCTCCTGCCCCGCCCACTTTCTCCCAATCTTATCCTCATTCCCTGCCTTCCCCCTGATCAGCTCCCATTCTCCTGCTCCCTTTGGAACTGTCGCTCCTCTGCCAATAAAGTACCCTACATTAGGGGTGGGACTACCGGATCATCCGGTATCCGATACTGCCGGTATTTGGTGTACTGGCAGTATCGGATTAAACCCGGTAATCTGGCCCATTTACCAGATTCCCCCATACTGGATTTTTTACATTGCGGCCATCAAATGAATGGCCACAATGTAAAATAAAAACACACAAAAAAACCCCACTTTACTTTCCCTCCCCAGTCCAGGCTGCATGGGTGGAAGTGGGGACACCCCCCACCCACCATGCCCAGCCTGGCTTTAAAAAATAAATAAATTCCCCCCGAAGTCCCTGCTAGTGCGGGCTCCGGGCCGCCGGCGGCGACCCAGAGCCTGCACCAGCAGGTATGATCCCTGGGGTGGGGGGTGGTTTAACACCCCCTGCACCCCAGGGATCAGATCACCCTACCTAGTCCTACCTCCCCACCCAGGGATCGCCTACCTTGCGCTCCGGGCGGCGGCTGCGGCGGTCTGACTCCGGCGGCTTCAGCGCTGGCTGTGTCTGCTGGCTTCAGCGCTACTAGGCCTTCCGGGGAAACCCGGAAGTTCACCGGAAGGCCTAGTAGCGCTGAAGTCAGCAGCTACAGCCAGTGCTGAAGCCGNCCGGCAGCCACAGCCAGCGCTGAAGCCGCCGGAGTCGGACCGCCGCCGCCCGGAGCGCAAGGTAGGCGATCCCTGGGTGGGGAGGTAGGGTGATCCCTGGGGTGGGGTGTGTGTTAAACCACTCCCCACCCCAGGGATCACCCTAGTACCTGCTGGTGCGGGTTCCGGGTCGCTGGCGGCAGCCCAGAATCCGCACTAGCAGGGACTTGGTGGGAAAAAATTTTTTTTAAAGCCAGGCTGGGCAGGGTGGGTGAGGGGTGCCCCCTTCCACCCGCACAGTCTGGGAGGGGGAGGGGGGAGGTTTTTTGTGTTTTTTTCCATTGATTTCAATGGGAACAGTTCCCCATTGAAATCAATGGAACAAATCCGGTACCGGTAAACCGGTACACAAATCCGGCAATCCGGTTTTTAAAAATCTGGTAACCAGTAAATCTGGTAGCCGCTATTTGACCCGATGTCCCACCCCTACCCTACATCCATGATCTCTTCCTCTCCCAATCCCTCCAGCTCCTTCCCCTTACTGAAACTTGGATCTGACCCTCTGATTCTGTCATCCCAGCTACCCTCTCCTTTAGTGGGGGGAGGTCTCTCCTTTTCTCACCAGCCATGCCCCAAAGGCCAGGGTGGTGGCGTGGGCCTCCTCCTCACTAACCTCTGTCAATTCCAACCACATTTTCCTCCCACCCCCTCTCCTTCCTTTCCTTTGAGGCTCACTCTGTGCACCTCTACTACCCCCTCCATCTCTGTGTTGCTGTCATATGCAGCTCCCCTGGCTCTCTCTCTTCCTTTCTCTCTAAATTTGAGTCCTGGCTTACTTTCTTCCTCTCCGATGATACCCCCACTCTCATCCTCAGTGACTTCAACATTCACGTTGATGTCCCTTCCCAGCCCTCCATCTCTCGCTTCCTCTCACTAGCCTCCTCCTTCAACCTCCACCTTTGGACCAACTCCCCCACCCACGCTAATGGCCATTCTCTTGGCCTCATCTTCTCTAGGAACTGCTCTGTCTCTGATCTGATCTCTCCTTCGATCCTCATCCCATCTCTGACCACTTCCTTGCCTCTTTCAATGTCTCCCACTGTCCCTCTTCCCCTTCTCCATGCCCCTTTTGTGACCTGCAGACCATTAACCCCCTGGACTTTGCCTCATCTCTCTCCCCCCCTTCTCCCCTCAGTCTTCTCCTCCTCCCCTGATTCTGCCATTTCTGCTTTCAGTGCCTCTCTCTCCACCACCCTTGACTCTCTTGCCCCCCTCTCCTCCTGCCCTGCCCGCTCCCGCAACCCCCATCCTTGGCTCACCCCCAATATCTGCCACCTCTGCTCCTTCACCCATGCTGCTGAACGCCTTTGGCGCAAATCCCACTCTCATGCTGACTTCCTTCACTTCAAATTCTGTCTCTCCTCCCTTACTTCTGCTCCCTCGCTAGACAGAATTACTACGCCTCCTGCATTGAGTCCTGTTCTCGGGACCCTCACCGCCTGTTCTCCACCTTTGACTCCTTCCTCAAGCCCCCCTGTCCTCCTCCTCCATCTTCCCTTTCTGCTCAGAATCTTGCTTCCTTCTTCACCTCCAAGATAGGCAAGATCCTTCTCGACATCGCTTCCCACTCCTCTCCTCTTCCTACTCCTTCCCCTCTCATTCCTCACCCTCCTTCTCTCCTGTCCTCCTTCCCTCCCACCCCCCTTAAGGAAATCTCATTCCTGCTCTCCTCCTCCAACCCTTCCACTTGCCCCCATCCCTCTCGCCTCCTCACCTCGGTTGTTCCCATTGTCGCCCCTTCCCTCCTGCACATCATCAACCTCTCCCTCTCTACTGGCTCCTTCCCATCTGCCTTCAAGCACGCCACTCTCTCTCCTATCCTCAAAAAGTCCACTCTTGACCCCTCTGACCCTTCTAGCTACCGTCCTGTCTCACTCCTTCCTTTTGCTTCCAAGCTTCTTGAACGTGTTGTCTACTCCCGCTGCCTCGACTTCCTCTCCGCCAACTCACCCCTTGACCCCCTCCAATCTGGCTTCGCCCCCTTCACTCTACTGAAACTGCTCTCGCTAAGATCACCAATGATCTTCTTGTGGCTAAATCTAATTGCCTCTATTCCATTCTTGTCCTCCTTGACCTCTCTGCTGCCTTCGATACTGTTGACCACTCACTCTTACTGGATTCACTTCA
>QEPC01005117.1:9521282-9556189 GCA_003113815.1 Sphenodon punctatus
GTCGCTTCGACCATGTGCAGCCCCTTCCCTCCTCTCTTCACTGGCTTCCCCTTCCTGAACAAATTCTGCACAAGCTCCTAGTCTTCACCTATAAAGCTCTTCACAACCTTGCTCCCCCCTACCTCTCTGTGTTAATTTTCCTCCGTACTCCAGTCCGTGAACTCCGCTCCTCCTCTGTCCCCTTTCTCACCCTCACACACCTCCCCTGCTACTCTAACCACCTTTGTCCCTTCTGCTTAGCTGCCCCCCATACCTAGAACTCCCTCCCTGCCCACATCCGCTTCGACCCCTCCCTTCGTACCTTCAAATCCTTCCTTAAGACCCAACTGTTCCGCTCTGCCGTCCTCGACATCTTGCTCCCCTCACCTGACTCCTGCGATAGCCTCCATCCAGTACAATCTGTTACCGGAGGTTTGTGTACTCATATCCTCACCACATGGACCAACCAGCCATCATTCTTGATATAACCAAGCCAAGCGCGTGCACCTGGGACCTCGCATCCTCGTGAATGTTACACTCTTTGTCTCTCCCTCTGTTCCCCTTCCTTCATCTCCTCCCCCCCCGTCTCTCAGATCGTAAGCCCTAGGGCAGGGACCATGTCTATTCAATTACTTTGTAAAGCACCACGTACGTTGCTGGTGCTATATAAATGCTTGTTAATAATAAATAATAATCAGGATCAAGTGTTCATATAATCACGGTTATGCCGATATAAATCATTAAACCGGTATGGCTGTCTGAACGCTTATGCATTCCCTCCACTGCAGAGGGAGAACCGAGGGTTCAGAGGCGCGACGCACGGGGCCATCATTCCTTTTACCTGCTTGTGGCTCTTTATAAGCAGCTTGTGGGCACCTCTGCATGAAACGCAGCATCTGGGAGCTGGTGCAGATCTCTCAAATCCCTTTGAGAGGGGGAGAATGTCAGTCCTGGTCTCCAAGCCTGGCAAGGAGAGGAGACCCTCGGGCAGTACGGGTGCTGCTTAATCCAATCCTGAGACTCCAGAGTGGGGGAGGGAGAGTGCGTCTTGTGGGGCCACTGCCTTGCCGAGGCTCAGAGAGTGGGGAGGAGACAGAGCCTGTGCAGTAGACGGCTGCCCAGATGCATCCCACTCAATTTAAAAAACAGATAAAGGAATGAGAAAGAAACCCACTTTAATAAAACTATAATGAAAAGAAATTAGGGAATAGACTCCCAGCGTCTCTGGTCTGCTTCCTGCCTGGGTGCCTCTCCTGGCTGCTGTTTGGGCATCAGGAAACAGCGAGGAGTACTGTAGCTGATTTGCACGTTTACCTATGTGGTTACCTTGTCTGGGTCTGGAAACAGATGGGAGGGGGGAGTTGAAGGGAAGAGGCGGGCTTAGCACAGTTTTTCTGCATTCTATTGGGTGCTGAGACACCTGCTAGCCAATAGAAGTCTCATGATCTGTCCCCTCCATCGTGATCTCCCTCCTCCCATCTGGAAAGGATTTCCGGAAAGGATTTCCAGATAGGAGGCAGGAGAGCTGAAGGCAGGAGTCAGCTCACTCAGTATAGCTTTTCAGCATTCTATTGTCTGCTGACTCCTGCAAGACAATATTTATTTATTTATTTATTTTATTTCTACACATTTATATCCCTCCCCCTCCTGCATACAATGGCAGCTCAGGGTGGCTTACAACAGTAATAAAATAAACAATTTCTTTAAAAAGTAACACTTTTTAAAAACTCAAAATCCACAAAATACATTTTAAAAGGGTCTTTTGGACTGCAACCACACACTCAGCTGAGGATTTCAATGTATTGTTCACAATGACTCGAAGAACTTTTTCCTGAGTGGTAAGTTTAACCCCTAATTTAGAACCCAGCACTGTATACATATCATTTGGATTTTTTTTCTCGATGTGCATCACTTTGCACTTGTCAACAGTAAATTTAATCTGCCATTTAGATGTCCAGTCACCCAGTCTCACAAGATCCTCCTGCAATTCTGCACCGTCTGCTCAGTTCTAAACTACCTTGAATAACGAGGGGGGGGGGGGGACAGAAACATACACATATGGAGCGCACATGCGCACACATGGTAGGACATAGACACACACAAACATGCGGAACACACACACCCCCTCACACACACAGAGGGGGACACAAGCAAACACATGGTGAGGACGTACACGGAGGGGGGACACCCCCCACATGGGCGGACACCCCCCATACACAGGGGGGCCACACACATAGAGGAGGAAAACACATACGGGAGGACACACACACACATACAGAAGGAGGGTCACACACTCCTCAGGGGGACACGGACAAACACACAGGAGGGACAGAGACATGGAACGCACACACAGAGAAGGGGACACACACTCTCGCACACAGAGGGGGGATGCGAATACACGGGGACATACACAAAGGAGACACATGGACACACACAGAGACGGACACACGGGGGACATAGACACACACACACACAAGGGGGGACACATACATACACACACGGGACATGGACACACGCAGACACACACTGGGGGACATGGGGACACACCAGGGACACACACACACACAAACACACACTCCCCCACACAGGCACAGAGGGAAGAGAACAGAGAGGGAGAAGGGAAAGGACACACACACGCACAAGAGGGGGGACACGAGAGGGGACACATAGCGAAAGGGACACATAGAAAAGGACATGAGAGAGAGGGGGGAACATACACGCACACATACACACACACACACACACACACACACAAGTGGATGGAGGTTGCCATTGCCATTGTCATTTAAAGGCCTGGGGCTGCTGCTGGCATGCGCATGTCCCCATGTGTGTCCCCACCCCATCTCTCTCTGTGTCCCCGTAGTTCTGCGTGTGTCCCGTGTCCCATTGTGTATCCCCGTGTGTGCCCATGTCCCCCCATGGGACAATACATTGAAATCCTCAGCTGAGTGTGTGGTTGCAGTCCAAAAGGCCCTTTTAAAATGTATTTTGTGGATTTTGAGTTTTTAAAAAGTGTTACTTTTTAAAGAAATTGTTTATTTTATTACTGTTGTAAGCCACCCTGAGCTGCCATTGTATGCAGGAGGGGGAGGGATATAAATGTGTAGAAATAAAATAAATAAATAAATAAATATTGTCTTGCAGGAGTCAGCAGACAATAGAATGCTGAAAAGCTATACTGAGTGAGCTGACTCCTGCCTTCAGCTCTCCTGCCTCCTATCTGGAAATCCTTTCCGGAAATCCTTTCCAGATGGGAGGAGGGAGATCACGATGGAGGGGACAGATCATGAGACTTCTATTGGCTAGCAGGTGTCTCAGCACCCAATAGAATGCAGAAAAACTGTGCTAAGCCCGCCTCTTCCCTTCAACTCCCCCCTCCCATCTGTTTCCAGACCCAGACAAGGTAACCACATAGGTAAACGTGCAAATCAGCTACAGTACTCCTCGCTGTTTCCTGATGCCCAAACAGCAGCCAGGAGAGGCACCCAGGCAGGAAGCAGACCAGAGACACTGGGAGTGTGTGTTCCTATCTGTGTGTGTCCCACGTGTGTGTGTGTGCCACCGTTTCCTAGTGTGGCATGCTGGGAAATGTAGAAACATAAGTTTATAAGAAACATAATGTAGAAACATAAATGTAGAAACATAAGCTGGGAAACATAAGTACAGCTTTGCATTCTCCTATAGACTACAATGGGAATTTAAACATGTTTCAAAGTAATGGATGGTTTTAAAAAAAAAAAGCCTAGGCACCCCTAGCCCACAGACTTGAAGTCCTAAAATTATTTCAAGTCCTGACCCATAATTAAAAAACTGCCAGGCTGATCAAATAGAGACAGTTACAAAAAACGCAAACTGCTTCTCAGCCTCCAATCTTTCAGCTGCTGGATCTCAGTCCTTTAAATCTGGCTTCTCTGAAATTTGAACAGAATAAACCTCTCACCCAAGCAACTCTCGATGCAAATTTCACAATGATAGTGTAAATTATCTCCATTTTATAAGGAATAGTATGTTCGGGCTGGGGGCAGGGGGGGCCACGGAAGCCAGCACACCTGGGCTGAGTGTCCTGGCGTGACCCTGTGACCCGCACCCGGAAGCTGCCCGGGGGGGGCACAAAGGGAGCCGCGAGTGGTGGAGCAGAGAGACTCACCTGGCATCCATCTGCTGGGACACGCTGTGCTGCTGCTGCTGCCGCCACTGTTAGCTCAGCTTGCCACCTCGGTCCCCCGCTGACTCCACCTGCGGGGAGAAAACAACTGCAAGTTAGAACTGGGGGTGGGAGGGGCACGGAAGCCAGCACACCTGGGTTGAATGTCCTGGCGTGACCCCGTGACCTGCACGCGGAAGCTGCCCGGGGAGGCACAAAGGGAGCCACCTGCGACTTTGCTGCAGGTCATAAGCCAAAAGGCCGCGGCCAAAGGGTGCGGTCCTTTGGGGGCCTTTGGAGTCCACAGGGGAACCAGGGGGTTATTATGTTGATGAGTTGCTTTGCTTGTGTTTTAAGGGGAGAAGGGGATGGGGAGGGGCAGTTAGAGAAGGATAGGGGGTGAGTTCCCCAGCACCAGCCTCTGGTGGCAGCAGTGGAAGGTGCCGGGCGGGAGATGAGCTTCCCGTGAGGGGGGGGCTCAGGTATGGGGGGGAAGGGGACAGGAGGCAAGGANGGGTGTCCGGTCGGACAGGGGAATTGATAGGGGGGAGGCTTTCCCCCATGGTGAGAGAATGGGGGTTGCTTTGGGGAGTGGGGGAGAGCCTCCCGATGAGAGGGGGAGGCTCGGGTGTGGGGAGGAGAGGGGGAGATTGGGGTGTGTAGGGGAAGGGGTGCCTCTGGGGAGCAGCTGACGGGAGCGGGTCAGGACGGTGTGGATGAGGGGGAGGAGATGGCCATTGGGGTCGTCGTGGGTTGCGGACGGTATGGTTGATGGGGGCAGAGGGCTCGGGTGCACAGGGGCTCTAGGGTCCTTGTGGAGCTTCAGAGAGCCTGCCCGCCACCTGGGGGTCCAGGGGAGTCGGGTCCAGGGTCCCTCGGCGGGGAACTGATGCTGTTGAATGCGAGGTCCGTAGTTAATAAGGCCCCGATAATCTGGGATTTGATCCTGGATGGGGCGGCGGACCTCGCATGTATAACGGAGACCTGGCTGGACAAGGAGGCGGGGCCAATTTTGGTTGATCTTGTTCTAGCTGGGTATGCCGTGCAGCATCAGCCTTGCACTGGGGCCCGGGGAGGTGGCATAGCTGTGATTTTTAGAGAGATATGATCAGTTAGGAAGTATCCAGTTCCAGATATCTCTGGGATCGAGGCCCTCCATGTGGTGTTTGATTTGGCTGGGGGCAATTTGGGGATGCTGCCGGTATACCAAGCTCCTTCCTGCCCAGCAGTATTCCTCTTCACTCTAGCAGCGCTGGTCTCGGTGGTGGCGTTGGGCTCTTCTAGGACCTTGGTTCTGGGGGATTTTAATAACCATACCGACACCAGCCTTTTAGGGGTGGAACGAGAATTCATGGCTGCCATGGCAACCATGGATTTGTCCCAAGTTGTTAGCTGCCTGACCCATGTGGGGGAGCATACCCTCGACCTGGTGTTATGTTCTGGCCTTGAGGTGGGTGATCCGGCAGTGGGGGGTGTAACAGCTATGCCCTTGTCATGGATGGATCATTACTTCCTTACCACTGGTCTCTGTGTGTCACTCCCAGAAGGGAAAGGTACCAGTTAGGATGGTCCACCCTAGGAGGCTGATGGAACCTCAATGGTTCCAGGAGGCCCAGAGGGGGCGGGTGGTAAACCCTGGACTCTGCCAGCCGCTCTGTGGATGAACTCGTCCAGGCTTGGAACATCTTGTTTGGGGAGGCCATTGACAGGTGGCTCCGAGACGTCCCCTGCCCCTGTCTCGACACCGCATGGCCCCTTGGTTTACTGAGGGGCTGCAAGGTATGAAGCAGGAAGGCAGGCGACTAGAGCGATGCTGGCGTTGGACTCGTGCTGAATCCGACCGACTTCTCCGTAGGGCCCATTTGCGGTCCTACGTTGAGGCTGTGAGGGTGGCAAAGAAAGAATTCTTTGCCACCCTCATAGTGTCTGCAAAGTCACGCCCAACGGAGCTGTTCTGGGTGGTGAGGGGGCTGGTTAGTCCGGCCTCCCTCCGCCTGGACGGGGACTTGTCCCAGGTCCGCCGTGAGGAGTTTGCCACCTACTTTGCAGATAAGATTGCTTGGATCCAGAGCAACTTTGACACTGGATTAGAGACAGTGGGAATAGAGAGTGAGGTGATGGAGGCACCATCTGGTCCATCTTTCTGGGATAAGTTTCAGGAAGTGATGCTATCCGATGCTGTGGAGATCCTGGGGTCAGTTAGGGCCACTAGTTGTGAATTAGATCCTTGCCCGTCTGGTTGGTGAAAGCCTCCAGGGAGATATTGGGGCCAGTGTTGGCTGGGGTAATCAATGCGTCCCGTTGGCAGGGGAGTCTGCCCCCCGGTCTCAAGGAGGCCGTGCTGCATCCCCTGTTGAAGAAGCCATCCTTGGATGTGGATGCACTCGCCAGTTACTGACCCATCTCTAACCTTCCCTTTTTAGGGAAGGTTATTGAATGAGCAGTGGCCTTGCAGCTCCAGGTTCACCTAGACAGCATTGGTTTTCTTGACCTGTTTCAATCAGGGTTTCAGCCCGGCTATGGTACGGAGACGGCATTGGTGGCCTTGGTGGACAATCTCCGCCGGGAGTTGGATGCAGGACTGTCGACACTAATGGTCTTGCTAGATCTCTCAGCCACGTTTGATACAGTGGCCCATGGGCTGCTGTTGAGATGGTTGCATGACCTGGGGGTCTGGATGGGACCACCCTTGGTTGGTTCCAGTCATTGCTCTCGGGGAGGACCCAGTGGGTTGTCCTAGGAGCAGAAACGTCTAGCCCTCGGGCTCTGGACTGTGGCCTTCTGCAAGGTTCAATTCTGTCTCCTTTATTGTTTAATGTATATATGCGGCCCTTGGGGGAGATCGTGAGAGGGTCTGCTGTGCGTTGCCACCAATATATTGATGATACCCAGCTTTACCTCTCTTTTTCAGCCGACTCAGGCCCTGCCGTCTCCGTGCTATCTCAGTGTTTGGAGGCCGTGGTGAGTTGGTTATGGCAAAGCAGACTGAAGCTCAATCCCGATAAGACGGAGGTGATGGTGGTAGGCCGAGCGGAGGAGGTGTTGCCCCCTCTTGTGGAGGGGGTTCGCACCTCTGCGGCCCAGCAGGTTCGGAATCTGGGGGTGTTATTAGATGCGGGCCTACGTCTAGATCAGCAGGTGGATGTGATGGCGAAGGCGGCTTTCCGCCAGCTGTATCTGGTGTGGAGGCTGCGCCCGTACATCTCCAGACCTGACCTGGCTGCTTTGATCCATGCCTTCATCACCTCGAGGCTGGACTACTGTAACACGTTCTAGGTGGGGCTTCCCTTGACGCTAGTGCAGAATGCAGCGGCCCGTTCCCTAACAGGGAAGCACATAACACCGGTGCTCCGTGCACTGCACTGGCTGGCTGTAACGAGACGAGCCAGATTCAAGGTATTGACTTTGATCTATAAGGCCCTGTACGGTCTTGGACCTGGATACCTCAGGGACCGCCTCACCCTCCACGACTCAGGATGGCCCCTTCGGTCCCCTTCCTGGAGGTCCTCCACATAAAGCGGGGGGCTACAATGGAGAGCGTGTTCTCGGTGGCTGGGCCGCAGTTGTGGAACTCCCTCTCAGAAGAAGCACGGCTGGCTCCGAGTCTGTTGGCCTTCCATCGGGCCTGTAAGACGTGGCTGTTCTCCCAGGCCTTCAGAGGTGGAGAGGGGAGGGTTACATTTATGTGTGTGTGTGTGTGTGTGTGTGTGGGGGGGGGGTGTTTAAAATTTCTTTTAATAATAATATCGGAATTTTGTAGATTTGTAATGTGGTTTTAGATTGTTGCAAATTGTTTTATTTTGTGTTGGAATGCCGTAGGCATGAGGGGACGGCATATAAGTGCAATTAAATAAATAAATAAATAAATAAATAAATAATGGAACGTAAAAAACAGCTCCTTTTTATTATTATTATTATTATTATTATTAACAAACATTTATATAGCGCCAGCAGTGTACATGGCACTTTACAAAGTAATAAAATAGACACGGTCCCTGCCCCTAGGGCTTACAATCTGAGCGACAGGAGCTGGGGGAGAGACATAGGAAGGGGAACAGAGGGAGAGACAAGGGGTCTAACATTCATGAAGATGCGAGGTCTCAAGTGCACGTACTTGGCTTGGTTACGATGAGAATGACAGCAGGCAGGTCCATGTGGCAAGGATAAGGGTAAACAGATCGTAGGTATAGGAATAGTGGCTCAGCAGGATAAAGAGTCAGACAGAGCAGAGCGAAAGAGGTGAGTTTTAAGGAGAGATTTGAAGGTATGAAGGGAGGGGGCAAGGCGGATGTGGACAGGGAGGGAGTTCCAGGCATGGGGGGCAGCAAGTGAGAAGGGACGAAGGCGCTTAGGGGAGCAGGGAAGGCGTGGAAGGGTGAGAGAAGGGACAGAGGAGGAGCGAAGTGCACGGGCTGGAGTATGGAGGGCGATAAGTGCAGAGAGGTAGGGGGGAGCAAGGTTGTGAAGAGCTTTATAGGTGAAGACTAGGAGCTTGTGCAGGATTCGTTCAGGAAGGGGAAGCCAGTGAAGCGAAGAGAGGAGGGGCTGCACATGGTCGAAGCGACTGGCGAGGTAGATGACCCTGGCAGCAGAGTTTTGGACAGAGATGAGGGGAGAAAGGTGAGACCGGGGAAGGCCAGTGAGAAGGAGGTTACAGTAATCGAGGCGAGAGATGACCAGAGCATGAACAAGAGTTTTGGCAGACGAGACAGAGAGAAAAGGGCGAATCTTAGCAATGTTATGGAGGGAGAAGCGACAGGATTTAGCAACAGAGTCAATGTAGGGTTTAAAAGAAAGGGCTGAGTCAAAGATGAAGCCTAGGCTACGGGCTTGGGGGACAGGCAGGATGGTGACTCCATCAATAGTTATTGACAGTGAGGAAGGAGAGGAAGGATGAGGGGGGAAGATAAGGAGTTCAGTTTTAGCCATGTTGAGTTTGAGTTGACGTTGAGACATCCAGGTAGAGATGTCAGAGAGACAGTTGATGAGACGAGCTTGAACAGAGGGAGAGAGAGAGGGAGTAGAGAGATAGAGTTGAGTGTCATCAGCATAGAGGTGGTATTGGAAGCCATGGGAGGCAATGAGTTTGCCTAAGGATGAGGTATAGATCGAGAAGAGGAGAGGGCCAAGAACAGAGCCTTGAGGAACACCAACTGAGAGGGGGAAGGAGGAGGAGGTGGAGTTGGAGAGAGACACATTAAAGGAGCGGTCAGAGAGGTAGTGTTCTGCTCTGCTAATTCTGAATGTCCTGTGAAGTTTACTCACATACTCAGTGTTAACGGTTGCTCGTATAAGCAAGGAGAAGGCTGCCATGCAATACAGCTGGGCACTCTCTCTCACAGTGAGTGCTCATCTTGGTGCAACATGTGAATTTTACTTGGGGAATACTATCACTCTATTTCCCCCTCCTTCTCAAGAATGAGAGCCAACTCTCTGGTGTCCAGAGCGCAAGGGTATATTCAAATATTTCACTGTAAGAGGAACAAACCACCTGGAGTCATGAGGTGTGTGTATGGGGGGGGGGGCAACCATACTTTTTCTTATGTGCATAATTTGCATTGAGCATAATCTCACTCTGACTTCTTACCAAGGTGGAAATTCTGTGGGTTCATTGTAGAGTGAGGTTTGTGTCTGGCTCCCAGATCTCTAGTTCCTGTGTGTATGAAAGAGAGATTGCTCTGTTGAGGCGCCTGGCTGAAATCATGCCCGCTGAAGTAAAGGGCCAAGCAGCTCTCATTGGTTTCTATGGGGCAAGGCTTCCCTTGCTCCGAGGGATGCTGAGCTCTCTAGTTGTGCTCTCCGGTAGCGCTGTTGCCGCAGCAACGTCAGGAGTGGGCGAGGCGGGATGCAGGCGCTGCTGCTTCCCCTGTTTTCCACCAATCACAGGCACAGCCCAGGCCCGGGATGTAGCCACTGTCTGCGGCGGCTGCAGCTGGCTCCGGATCCCGGCCGAGCGAGCGAGCTGGGAGGAGGATGCAGTGACCTTGCAAGCGGCTAGCGCAGAGCGAGGGAGCTAGTGCCGGGCCATGGGCACCGTGCCGTCCGCGCTGAAGCACTGCCTCAGCTACCAGCACCTCCTCAAGGAGCAGCTCTGGATCGGGGAGCCGGCCGCGCCGCCGCCTGCTGCTGCGCAGCCCGGGCAGGTACCGCGCTGCTGGGGCAGGACAGGGGGGGACGGCTCCAGAGTTGTTGGGAGTAGGCGCCACCGCTAGGGGGAAGGCAGCAGTTGGAGGCTGGCTGAATCGTGCAAGAGCTGGGATTCCCCAGCAACCCACCGCATTTTGCTGCTGCTGCCTTATTCCCCCCCCCCTCCCCCGGCCCTGCTTGGCGCCCTTCCTCCTGCTTCCCTTTCCTGAGCTCTCCTCTGGTGCTCCCCCTTTCCATGCTCTGACGGCTCTTATCCCCCCTGCTCTCCTCTCTCCCATTGTGCCTTGGCTGCTGCTGCTGCTGTCACACCTGCGACCTCTCCCCACTCACCCACCTCACAAGTGCAGCACTGCAAGAAAAGGACCCCACCCCGCTGCTGTCTGCTCTATGAAAGATTGAGGCACCAGCGTGTTCGTTGTGTCAACCTCTCTGTGACACCGGTTGGGGCCTCTGTATGGACCATTGTGGCACTGGGCTGTTTGTTCCGTGGAGCTGTTCTATGAAGCTGAGGGATTCTGAAGTGAAGAGTGTTTTTTTAAAAAGAATAAAGGATTGTTGGCGACCCCATTCTCCATCCCTTGCCTGCTGTCCTTGTCATCCCTCACTCCTTTTAAGACAGTCTACCTCACATTGCCTTTCTTCCCTACTAGGGTTGCCACCTTTTGCAATTAGACTCCCATTTTGGCCTATGAAAGTCTCAGGGTCAAATTACAAAAGGTGACAACAGGTTACAACATCGCATCTGTTGCACGTACCCTTCTCCCTCTCTCCTGCCTGTTCACGCAAACTGTTATCCATTTACTTCTGGATACTTTAAATTATCCCCACACAACCCCAAACCTCTGCTTGGTAATTTACTCCTTGGTAAATTTTGTGTTTGTTTCATGTGGAAGCTCCCATTTCAGAACGTGGAGGAGGAGATAATTTACCCTGGATAGAAACTGCTAAAAGAAAGGAAAAACACTCATGGAAAAACAACTGGGGGTAACTTACACAGGGCAAACATTTTGCTTGAACAAACCCAGCAATAAGGAAAAAAAGGCAGACAAGTAGATGAGTAGTTACAGGGCCCTATTACCAAACTTGAAATGACTATAGCAGACATCACTGTTCGTTACTTTCCATAACTGGCCTCTAACTTATATCCCTGTTTTAAAAAAAATGTTGTGCCCTTCAAGGAAGGTAGTGTCAGTAAATAAGGAAGAGGACTATGGTGCATTTATTATTATTATTATTAATAATAATAATAATAATAATAATAATTAATAATATAATATAATTAATAATAAATCCTTCCATAAACAGGGACTAAATGGAGTCCACATTCACACATGCCTCTATCTAGTCATAAAGTGGCGGAGGAAAAGCAACATAATTTATGCACAACTGTAGGTAGCAAACCGCTGTACTTAAGGGGACCTGATTGCCAAGTTTGCCTCTTCAGTTTTCATATATATCTAGCTACATGCTTTTTTCCCCATACAGAATGTAAACCTAGTCTCCACGGTGACTCGGTCTGCCCATCCACCCTTGTCTGCCCATCCACCCTGTTTGACCTATACAGGAGTGTGTAGGATAAGCAGCAATAGAAGGTGCAAACTGCATAGTGACTATTTCAGAAACAGAAATGGGGTGAGGATATCTCGTCTCACTGCAAGAAGCTTCTGCTACTGCAGAGAATGAGGAGAATTCCTTTGAAGCGCTCTACTCTTCCGCTTGCCTGCCTACGATGACTCCTGGGGCAACTAACCTTGGGAGTGGCAGATATGGGGAACCACCTACCTTCCTCCTGAAGGGGCTAGCCAGCAACAGTGACCACTTCCGTCATCCACAGTCAGTTGTGATAAGTGGACAGAAATACTGACGGAGAGGACAAGGAAAGGGGTGAGCACAGTGGAGACAAGGGGTGGAGGGAAATGAGAGAAGAGTACAACAGCGTCAACAAGGTCTTGGGAGAAGAGTAGTGTTGTGAAGGAACATGGCTACCAGAAGCTTCTGGAGAGAGTGGTGTGCTTCAGCATGGGCAACTTATTTCCCCAGTGAGGTGAAGTGTCACTTTCTCATCCCAAGAGGCCACTTAAATGGTTATAATATTAACCCCAACGCCAAATTAATACTGCTATTGTAGCTGAAACTTCAATGTTTCTTCCTTTTATGATTTTTAACCTGGAAAGTTTATTTTATTATTATTTGTATTTATGTATTTATTTTGGCAACAAGGGCAGATTCCATTAGTGTCCAATGCTCTCACATATGGATACATCTTGAAAAGCAATAGGACCATGTTGGTTCTTCAGAGTGCGTGGGTACCCTGTGGTGTTCCTGCTTAGAAGAGCTGCACATTGTAGATGGGTGGCTGGCTAGCTGGAGCAGCATGCTAACTCCATCAGCAGTAATATGGAGGCGTTTTGTCAGGCTAGAGCCAGGGATGTGGTCAGTGGAGTTATCATAACGTAGGTGCAACTGCATGTTGACTGGAGATCAGCTTTAACACCCCTACCTCAACAGGCCAGGTTATGCCTATACAGTGGGGAAAAGGGGTCAGCTTCTTAGTGTAAAATTTCCAGCAGATTATTATTAAAAGAAAAACAGTGAGGGAAACATTTCACAAATGATGATGGCATTATTTGACCTTCTTTATTAACAGAAGGTAAAGAGAGCCTTTTAAAAATAAAAAATAAATAAAAGCGAAGAAAGCTGATTAATCTGCTGAGTTATTATTAGATGAGTAAATCTGAAAAGGGCTATCTAGAACTTCTGGAACTCATCTGAGTCAGCATAGCAGTGCCCAACATGAAATGCTGCTCTAAGCAGACACTTGTTTTAGGTGTTCCTGCAGAAATGCTAATTCTGATTTTAGTATAAGAAGAGGGAAAGGGAATGGATTCAAGACAAGAAAAAAATAGGTCCAAAACCAGAACTCTGTGTGGGGTGTTCCCATGCTTGCTGGCATGTAGTCGATTTGTTTGGCTTGTAATGACATCACCTTCATACCAGGATAAGCTAGTTTTTGAGAGAAGTGCAACGGACTCGTGGTTACAGATTTAGAGACTTCATCTAGACACCTACATTGGGTTGCCCAGGCCTCGGTATGTTCCACTATTAAACAATGACGTTTTGGAGAGCCTGGAGTCAGATGAGAAACTATGTGCCTCATTCAAGAAGATATTATTTTGGTGATATATGCAGAATGAAACATGCAAAGCTGGAGTGTAGAGCTCTGTGGTCATCAGCATTTGCATCATTTTATTTTCAGTTATTGTAGTGGTGGGCAACATTTTCAAATCATAGAGGGCCACAAAACACTTTACATTGATTGTGACTTCCCCTGATCCCAAACAAAGGCAGTGTGGCTTTTCCCAGCTCCCCTCACCCTCACATCAAAGCTCTGACTCCGAAACAGTCTGGTGGGTTTGGCCCCTCCTCCCACAGGCCCTAGGAGGCTCTAGTGACAGTAGCAGTGAAAATGGCGGCTGAGATTCTCTTGTTCCCAAGGGAGCTACATGGGCATGCCTTCAGACAGCCACTTCTGGCAAGAGCTGCAGTACAAGTGCCCAAGAGCTGCCATTTACCCACCTCTGAGTTATAGCATGTTGTGTTTAGTGCTGAAATTCGATTATCGGATTCTTGCTTTACTTTGTGAGAATCGGGGTTCTTGGCTCGTTCTTGCAAAGGAGAACGATCCAAGAATTGCCCTGATTCTTGCCGAGAAAAGCGAGAATCTCACCTCCACACTTTTTTTAAAAACCCGAAACCCCTTTTACTCACCTGGCTGCCTCTCTCCAAGTCTGTGGCTGCTCTGGGACTCCTCTCTGCCTTTCTCCGCTTCTCTGTGGGGCCAGGTGAGGAGGCAGGTTTGCTGAGGAGGTGGCCCCACAGTGAACAAAAACCCCTCCCCAAAACCACATTGTGCATGTTTAAAAGTGTTCGCTGGAGCCATTCTGCGCATGCACAGCCCTTTTCCAAAACGATGACAATGCTGCCAGTGCCATTTTGGAAAAGGCCTGGTGACAGTTTGGAAGCTGCATCTGGTGCGGAATGCAGCAGCCCGTCTTTTGACAAGGGCGGGCCGTAAGGAACGCACAACACTACTGCTCCTAGCTCTGCACTGGTTGCCTATAGCATTCCGAGCCCGATTCAAGGTGCTGGTTTTAACCTTTAAAGCCCTACATGGCTTGGGCCCCTCCTATCTGAGAGACCGCCTCACTCCTCGGATCCTGGGGCAATCCTTGTGGTCCGTCGGGGACGCCTTCTTGGAGGTCCCCCGAGTTAGCCAGGGGGCCACAATGGAGAGGGTGTTCTCGGTGGCTGCACCGCGACTGTGGAACTCCCTCCTGGAGGAAGCTTGGCTGCCCTGAGTCTGCTGGTCTTCCGCCGGGCCTGTAAGACCTGGCTGTTTGTCCAGGCCTTTGGGGAAGAGAGTAGGTAGGGGTGGGGGAGACGGGTAGTGGGTGGGGTGGGGGGGTCAGAGGGTTTGGGTATGGGTTACTTTAATCTAGGGGTTTTAGGTTGTTTTATTTTAGTTATGTGTTTTAAAATGTTGTTAGCCGCCCCGAGATGCTTGTAGCAGGAGGGGGCAGCATATAAATTTTAATAATAAATAAATAAATAAATAAATATGCAGAATGGCTGCAGCAGCCATTTTGTGCATGCACAAAGTCTTTTTAAAATTTTCTCGGGAGATTTCAAAATGTTGTCAAGATCTTGTCGAGACCTGGGTAACGTTTCCCGAATCATATGAGCATCTTGCGAGAATCAAAATGATTCTTGTTTCAGCCCTTGGCTCTGAGCTTTGCTTTGCATAAGACTTTTCCTATTAAAAACAATATTATAAGAAAATTCAGGGTTGTTTGCAGCTGTTGTCTCAACATAAATATTTTTAAGGATTAGATCTCCCAAAGTTTTTTGTTCTGAAGGTTGTTTTTTTAAAAGATCCAAACCAAAAATGACTTTTCCTTGAAGTGTGGGCAAGATGAAATGAAAAATGACAGTGGTTCACATTTAAACCATCCTGATAATTAAATATATATTTAAATGACTTTGATTTAAGGTATTTATTTTAAGAAGTACTATAATCTATTGGCACATTCTAAAAATCTATTACACACATTCATTAATTCTGACAAATGATTCATGCAGTAAATACATCAGATTTATATTTAGCTGATTTGTCTACTGAAAACTGATTAATCAAACATGTATTTCCCTGACAGATCAAACAGCCACGCAGTCTTGCTGTATACCACAGACTTCTTTATTTGCTGAATGTTTACAACAGGAGAACCATACTTACAGCTGTTTAATGAGATCAATATTGTATAAAGAATATTGATTTAATATGGCAAGTCTTTTTTATTTTTTTATCTTGTATTCCATTCCTACAGTTTTATTGTGCAGCACTTGCACTGAATTACAGATAAAGTTTGCCGGCATAAAGATTAGCCACTGTGCGATCTTTTAATAACTTTTGTCCCTCATTTGTGAAAACACAGGTAGTTCTTTACACTGTAGTCAATACATGATCGCCTGGCCCCATGTCGCCTGGCCCCAAGCCTTTTGACATTTTGGCGGAACTGTAAGACCTGGCTGTTTGCCCAGGCCTTTGGGAGGGAGGGTGGGGGGGGGTGACTTTTAATCCCCCACCCATGTATTTATTTATGACTGTCTTTGCCCTGTTTTATTGATGTATTTTATATTTGTTTTAATTGATTTTAATTGTTTTACTGTTTTACTGTTTTACTGTTGTTAGCCGCCCCGAGCTGCATTGCAGGAGGGGGCGGGATAGAAATCCATAAAATAAATAAATAAATAAATAAATAAAATGATCATACCTGCTTATTTGCATAACAACAATTCAATTTATGAAGACATCAACTAATTTTGGTACTTCAGTGTATCAAGTCTAAAAAGGACCATCAACAGAAACATTTCAATAAAATAATTGAAGACTGCAGATGCAGTTATTTCCTATTTATGCTCTAAAGAGGACCCTTCAGATATGTCTTTTGGAGATGATAAGAAATACACGTTGTGGAGTAAATTAATCCATTCTAATCAAAAGTAAAGGAACTAACTACCAAAAATCTCCAGTGCATTTGAAAGGAGCAGAGTTAAGGTAATATTTTTGAAAGTAGCACTCTTAGTGCTTTCTTGAATAGTCATGGAATTAATCACATTTGTTTCCTGTGTGGATTTATGGACCAAGCTTTAAAGCCAATGGACATTTTGCCGGCATAAAGATTACAAATTCAAGCAAATAAGGGTTACCATTCCTCCTGTTTAAAAGAGGACCCTATGAAAAATACATGTTTCAGGGCTCCACTGGAACCAATGCAGCCCTGCACCATGTATTTTTCATAAACGTCCTCTTTTAAAGGGAAGGGAAGGTAACCCTAAAGCCAGTAGAGGTAGCCTGGTATTTTAGCTATAAGATTCATCATGTTCAGAATCGAGTTGAACGAGCGAGGGAGAGACAGAGAATGAGACTTGGGCCCTTTTCCATACGAGACGCCACCACCCATCTCCATGCAATTTGGCTGCATGGAGATGGGTGGAGGCGCCTGTGTGAGAGCTGCGGGGGATGGTCGGAGGTCCATGTGTGCTCCCCCACTACACCCACCTCCACCCAGCCACACCCATCACCCATGCATGGAGCAATGGGCTCCAATGCCCGATGCTCTGTGGGTGGAGATGGGTGTGCGCCTGTAGGAACAGGCACACATCCACCTCCACCCACTGTGGCCGCACACCCATCCCCCTTTCTACTGCAGTCCATTTAAAAACAGCCTTGGAAGGGAAGAGGAACAAGAAGACTGAAGGTGCCAAACAGGATGCGAAAATTTAAAGACCGATATAAATTGTAAGAAAGTTGGCCACCGTCAACTCATTGACTCTTAGATATTCCTTGCCAGTTGGTTATAAATGATAAAAGAAACCTCTTAGAAGGTTCAGATTTATATTGTGTATCCATAAGCCCATCTAATAATTTCTCTATACTACAACTGGAAACTCTGTAAAAGCGTTTACAGATCTTCCTCTGCACATTTGGAAGTTAAAAAATGTATACAGGAAATTTCTGCTCACACGGCTTATTTAAAAAAAATCAGTTTGTGGTAAGATCCTGTTTTTGTAACATCTCCCACCTCTGTCTTCCTTAAAGACTCCTGTCAAGCACAATATTCCTTTCTTCATCCTGTGCCATTGCAAGGATGGCACAGGAGGAAAAGGTTAAACGTAAAAGGCTTTTCAGCTCAAACAAGTAGTAGGATAGCTTCATCTTTTTGGTTATGTCACTTGCTTGGTGTGAAAACAAAAGGGTTTACTTGAGGCTTGTATATAATTTAAGTTTCAATGTAAATATCAAACACAGGTAGAAATGGGAATTTAAATAGATCTGGAAGATGAAAACTGACGAGTGCTGGTTTCTACTCTTAGCATCAGCATTTTGAATTTTACACTGGTGATAGTGCTTTGAAATAGCCAGTTGTAGAAGCTCAGAGTAATCTATAGCTTTTATGTGTCTGCTGTAGAGAAAGTTTGATTTCAGAAAACTATAGGAGTCTTTGGAGAAATAGTAATTTTAGACTGCAGTCCTCAAACTGTACTCCCATCTAGACTACTCTGAAGTAAGTGGTTTCAGGATTGCAGCCTTAGTACTTCAGCCATCGGTGAGTCCTGTATAATTTTTTCTCATTTAAGATTTGCTATTTTTTAACCCCCCCACCCCCTTCTAAAGGTATGTTAAAGACAAATAAGGTATGAAATATTGTAAGTTTGCTTAACAGAGTTTGATGTGTGCCTGTTGGAGATTCCCTAGCTGCAGTTTGGGACCCCCATTTATGGATAGGATCATCATCACCAGCTGATGTTTGATATACTCTTTGTGCGTTCTGGAGTTGTGGGATTTTATTTAAGTCTCGGACTCGGAATGATGATATTACACAAGCAAAAGTTTGGGAACTGTGTGTTTTGTGAAGTAGTAGAGACAGTACTCTCACACATATAAGGTAGGGATGAAAGGAGGAAGTTTCAGTAAGGATGGAGGGAGGGGCAGAAGGAGTCCTGCTCCTGTGTCCCATCTCCTGGAAGACCTGTACCTTTTCCTTAGTCTGGCAGCACCAAGTCTTCCTTGCTATTGTGCAGGCTGAACAGGGACCTGGCTAGACCCCCTGCTGGAAGCTGGGTTAGTAAGGCTGCTGGGGCAGGGGGATGCTGAGATCCTGAGGGCATCCCATTCAGAAGCGGGGAAATAGCTGCTGCACCAGTTGTTAATGCCATCCTACCTGCCAGATAAATAATAAGAGGACACTTTTTAAATTGCTGCCTCATAATTCTTATTGTGTCTTAAAATTATTATTATAAGCATTTGTATAGTGCCAGCAGTGTACCAGGCACTTTACAGAACAGTAAGATAGACATGGTCCCTGCCTACGGCTTACAATCTAATAGACCCGGTGTGGGGAGACAAGGCGAGGGGACATAGGGGGAGACACGGGATAAAAAAATCTATTGGTAGCAACACTGATTGTGAAAAGATAATTGATCAAGTGTTGGATATGGGCTTCTGATGCAGCAGAATCTTTGGCTGTTTTCTCATGGTGCCTACTGGGTGGGGGGATGGGTTTGTGCTGGTGGTGGGTGGAGGTGGGTGTGTTCCCTTTCCTATGGGTGCACACCCATCTCCACCCACGAAGCCTCCACCATTTTGTCGGATGGCTCTGTGGGTGGGTGATGAGTGGAGGTGGAGATGTGTGCGCACCGGGAGCATGCATGCACCCCCACCCACTGCCCGTGCTGTTTGCACGGACGCACACCCATCCCCCCCCACATTCACATGGATGCCCAGCCCACACACTCAGCGAAGGAGGGGGGGCATCTGTGTGGGAAAAGGCCTTTATTTTCCATTTCTTTAGTACAGAGCATAGGTCTCTTCACAAGATTCTCCTTCTGAGGCCGTTTTTACATGGACGGGGGTGGGTGGGGGGATAGGTGTGCTGACGTGGCGGGTGTAGGTGGGTCTTTTACACAGACACATGCCCACCTCCACCCACGGGGCCGCCTCCGGTTTTCTGGATGGCCCCGTTGGTGGAAATGAGTGGGTGATGGGTGTGTGTGTGCCAGGAGTGCGCACGCACAAACACTCACCGCCTGTGGTGGTTACATGGGTGGACACCTGGTGCACACCCATCCCCCCACTCACCACCCTTAATTTAATTTTGGAGAAATTAAGAGCTCATTGAATTCCTGCTATTTTACTAGGGAGGAAGCAGAATGCTGCCCCCTGGTTCGATGCAGTGTGTCGAAACCTTAAACTTGCTGTAAATCAGGCTGCTCGATTAGTTAAACCTAATAACTCCCAGCAGGTAACTGGTTTATATTTGAATACAAAGGCTGCCTACAGGAATAAACTAAAGTTAAAGAAATTGGCCCACCAACATCATATGTGGACTGCTTTAGAAGAAGCAATGAGAAATAAAGATAGTGTTAAATTTTGGGCTATAGTTAACAGAGGGACGTTGGATGGATATCCCGCTTTGGATTCTAGTGTTTCCAGTTCTGTATGACAAGATCATTTCAAAAGTATTTTCTGCAGGGCAATATCGGGAATAACAGAGCCCTTGGGTGATCTGGTTCTAACATCTTGTCCTGTGTGAGAACCTGTATCGGAGCTGGAAATAAGATCTCTTATTCTAAAATGGCTATCTAAGAAAGCACCAGGTGAGGATGGGATCCCAGGTGAAGTATTTCGTGAAAATCTAGATTGGTGGACTTCCATTCTTTGTAAATTGTCTGAATATATTAATGTGTATGGTTTAATGCCTTCTGGCTGGAGTCTTATTGTCATCATTCCGATTTCTAAAAAAGGTGATAGGGATGATCCCTCAAACTACAGACCAATTAGTCTGATAGATATTGTTGCTAAGATGTATGCTAGATATCTGTCAGGGAAGTTAAAAAGGTGGGCAAACACTAATAATATTTTTGTTGAGGAGGAAGCCAGCTTTTGATCTGATCAGTCCACAATAGATCATTGCTTTCTTTTGGCTCATTTAGCAAATAAGTACAAACATGCACAGAAAAGTAGGCTTTTTGTAGCCTTTGTCAACTTGAAATCCGCTTTTGATATGATCGATCGAAACCTGCTCTGGGCAAAATTGGATGCCACAAATATTGATTGAAGACTCTTATATCTAATTAGAATGTTGTACTTAGACATGCGTATGCAGGTTAGATTAACCCAGGATGGCAAGATGTCTGATGTTTTTCCTACTAACTCAGGGGTTAAGCATTCTTGCCCCCTTCTTATTCAACTTTTTTTAAAATGATATTGTTTCATCATTCAAGGTGATAAATATCTTTCCCCCTGTATTTTAGGAAGAAGGGTTCCACTTCTATTATACGCAGATGACATAGCTTTATTGTCAGCAGCTGGGTCTGGCATGAGACAGGCCTTGCAAACCCCAAGTCTTTATTGCAAGGAAAATCAGCTTTGCATAAATTATCAAAAGACTGAAGTCTTAACTTTTGCTAATAAAACAAGAACTTTTAAATGGTCCTTGGACAGAGTATGTATAGAACAGGTTCTGACTTATAAATATTTGGGTTTAACATTTTCTTCTTCTGGTTCATGTCAGAACCATTTGTCTTCTGCCAAATTGAAGGCCTATCAAACAACAAATGCAATTTTGACGTACTACTGAGGGTAGGTTGGTTAAACCTGCACTTCCCTTGATAGATTCCAAACTAGCTCCCCATGTAATATACGGGGCGGAGGTTTGGGGTTGCATTAGCTTAGTGCAGTTAGAACCATCCCAAAGCAAAATTTTAAGAGTTGTGCTGGAGGCCCCTTGTAGTATTCCCGCCTGCTTTCTAAGAGCAGAAACTGGTACCTTTCCCTTAGAAATGAAAGCAAGGTTGAGGGTTTTTTCATATTGGCAGCAGTTGTCAAATATGTCTAAGGATAGACTACCCAACCTATGTTGGCTAAGCTGTGGAGATCTCAGGTAAATAAATTACTGTCTACCTCAGGATTTCCATTTATTTTCTTTCAAGGGCAATCGAGGGTACAGGCCAGAGAAATTTTCCGACAACGTTTAAAGGATATTTAAAGGGGTGTTTTAGCTCCCCCACCTACTTTGGTTTTATATTGATAACTTAGTCCTGTTTTAATATTTTATAATATTTATGAGAATTTTAATGGTTTTATTGTATTTTAATGTTGGAAGCCGCCCCGGGCTGCATGGCAGGAGGGGCGGGGTATAAATTTATGAAATAAATAAATAAAATAAATAAATATTTATTCACAGATTGATATGGCATCAATTTGTAAATCCTGAGTGGCTCCCAATTATGGGAACTTTAAGACTGTTCATCAATGTGAATCTTATCTGTCTGATCTGACGAATTTTACAATTCAGAGGGCATTTACCTTGTTATGTTTCCAATTGATGGCAACTAAGGTCCTCAAGGGAAGATTTAACAGGACTCCATACAAAGAAAGATTGTGTGCATGTGACTTGCAGGTCGAGGATCTGCATCCTTATTTATTTAATTGCCCTCGTACTATTGGGGTCAGATCTAAATACATAAAAGAGTTAATGGCTGGGAAGTCGCATTGGGATATGCAACTGAAATTTTCTTATCTATTGGCCAATTCACTTAGGGAAATTATAGTCAAAGGGGCAAATTTTGCCTGTGCTCTTGCAGTGCATAACTGTAAGCAAGCACTGCAGGCTTTAGAAACTGCATAGATTTTGCTATAGAGATGTTTAAGATGATGATGGGAATATTTTTTACTGTATAGTCCTTTGATTTGTGACAGGGTCCATTGGTTTGGGATTTGGCCCCTAAGTATTGACTGGCAGATGTTTAAATATGTTTGGGTGTGTATTCTGGCCATGGGAATGTGATGTAAATTTTTTTTGTTTTGTGTACTTTTGTATATCATTTAATATTTTTTTTTTGTATTTTGCTACAACAAATTGGTTGAGACAAATAAATTACTACTACGCTCACTGCTGGCTCGTTTTCACGGACGGCCCCCACCACACACCCGCCAGAACACCCAGCGTTATGTGGGGCCATCCGTGTAAAAACGGTCAAAGTGTGGCCAACCTTCTGTGGCAGAAACCTGTGAAACTTTCTACAATAATGTTTTCAAAGATGATTTTGCAGTTGCCTTTTAAATTAAGGCAATGCAGTTGAAATGATCAACTTGTGAATTTTAAAACATGGTTTGTGGTCAAGTGCATAGCAACAGATTCCTGATTAGAGCTGGCCAGATATGCAAAAAAATAAATAAAATGAATTTTGCATATTTTTTAAAATTCTGAGTCAAAACAAAATGTGTACATCAGCGCTCCTCTATTCCTGGTCAAGATTTCAACCCAATGTTTGGAGGTCGTGGCGGATTGTTTACGGCAGAGCAGACTGAAGCTCAATCCTGTAAGACGGAGGTGATGGCGGTGGGTAGGGCGAGGGAGGTGTCGGCTCCCCTCGTAGAGGGGGTCCGCCCTCCCATAGCCCAGCAGGTTTGGAATCTGGGAGTATTATTGGACTCGGATCTCCACCTAGATCAGCAGGTGGAGATGGTGGTGAAGGCTGCCTTCCGCCAGCTGTATCTGGTGAGTAGACTGCGTCCATGTATTTCCAGACCCGACCTGGCCACCCTCATCCATGCCTTCATCACCCCGAGGCTGGACTACTGTAACGTACTCTACGTGGGGCTTCCCTTGACGCTGGTTCGGAGGCTGCAGCTAATGCAGAATGCAGCGGCTCGTCTCCTTACGGGGATGAGCCGACGGGAGCATATTACTCCTGTGCTCTACACGCTGCACTGGCTGCCTATAGCGTACTGAGCCAGATTCAAGGTTTTGGTCTTGGCCTATAAAGCCCTACACGGTCTTGGCCCCTCATATCTCAGGGACCGCCTCACCCTCCGTGCCCCAGAGTGACCCCTTCAGTCCGCCGGGGCGTCTTCTTGGAGGTCCCCCATGTACAGCAAGGGGCCACAATGGAGAGGGCATTCTCGGTGGCCGGGTCGCGATTATGGAACTCCCTCCCGGAGGAAGCCTGTCTGGCCCCACGTCTGTTGGCCTTCCGCCGGGCCTGCAAGACTTAGCTGTTCTCCCAGACCTTCGGAGGATGGGAGGGGGGGATGAGATAAAAGTTTTGGGGGGTGATGGTTTTTAGGGGATTTTAGATATTTTAAATTGAGTGTTTGATTGGCATTTTAAATCATTGTTATTTTTTTTATTGTAATCCGCCCCGGGATGCCATGGGCATGAGGGGGTGAGTAAGAAATACAAATAAATAAATAAATATAGGAAGAAAAACATGTTGTTAAAATAAGATACTGAAGAAATACTGTTGACATTGAAGAAATTCTACATTGTGGTAGCCGCTGCATCCTTTACATCATTGGTTCCGCAAATATTTCATGTGTCGTCTCATTTTGAGACTTAAGTATAATTCAACAAAATATGATAACAAAATATGTTGCAAAGTATATCAAATATCAGTCAGGATCATGCTTCTAACTGCTGATGCCATGACTTCAGTTGGAGTCATCTTCTCCTCTTAGGGAATCTCGGCTCTATAGAATTCTCTTTCAAAGCAAAGGTTTATTTTATGAAATTGCTAGGTGTGGATGAATGCACTTCCCTGCAGTCGTTCTGCCTAACGTTTTTGCCCATATTAAACTGTCCTGTGAGAAAGTTCTTAACAGATTGGGCTGGCAAGTAATTGATTTATTGCACGCAAAGGCTGCTAAACAGTGCCTCCCCATGTACTGTGTTGTTCAGAATTTCTCTTTTGTTTGGCAGTTTCTGTCCACATGTGTTAGCTGTCCTGGTTTCAAATCAGGGTGTTAGTTTATGAGTTTCTTGAGAAATGTTTTAAGCTTTCTGAGTACAAGTGACTTGGTCAGACACACAAGAGGACATTGAAGGAATGGTAGGGGAAAGAATTCACACACAGCATCTGGTAAGTGACGTTAGGGCTTACTTTTAATGCAAGTACTTAAGAGGAAACTAAATATAGGTGAGGGGTGGTGAATGATGTAGTTAATCATGTATGATGCATGGGACAGAAAAAAGGCTGAATTCATAACAACAGTAGAAACATAATTTGGTTTCAACTGCATATCTTAATTATAGGGCCACAGTCGTGGCCCTATAGTTAAGGCGGTAGCAAACTCTCATTGAACAGCGCCTATGCTCTTCAGTGGGAGTCAGTAGAGCAAAAACGTCTGGTTGGCGACCATTCTAGCTTTCCTCCAGCAATGTGTTCTGTGATTACAAACAATGAATGAGAGTCCAGGGGTGGGGTGGGGATTGAAAGGTGGAGGGGGGTCCCCATCTCTCACCTGCCTCTGCCTGCGAGTAGTGCAGCAGCAGCAGCAGCAACAGGGGGACACCTATTGGACTGGAAGATAAAGCTGTTTGTTTACAAACAATGACTCCCCATGTGAGTGATAAAAAGGTTGTTGCCTTGTAAAAATGGTTCTTCGAGATGACTCCTAACATTCTCAAAACTGGTTTGTGCATTGCTCACCATATTCAAATAATAGACCACGTGATGGTCTCGAGCTCCTCTAATATAAAAAGTACTCTTCCCCCTCAGAATGACAGTTCCTTCCAACCCTTTCAAGGAATATAAGAAAACTCCATGCAGGGCTGGAAGGGTAGGTGTTGTGAGAATGTTTGAAGCCATCTCAAAAAACCTTGTTTTCAAGGCATCAACCTTCTGTTCTTCTTCGAGTGGCTCCTCACAGGCTGTTTTTACATGGCTCTGCCAGGTGGTGGGTCTTTGGGCGTGCCGGTGCATGGGCGGAGCGTTCACCTGGCCACACGCATCCCCACTCACCCCCCGCTCCTCCGCACCCATGGAGCAACCACTGGTTTCCCCAGTTACTCCGTGCATTGGGACAAGATGGGGGATGAATGGGAATGCATGTTAGGCACGCGCGCATGCATCCACCTCCCATCCACTGCGGGTGCAGGAGCTTTGTCGTCCACACACGGCTCCCCCACCCATGAACACGCAGAAATTGGGTGTTCATGGGTGGGAAAGGCCCGTGTAAAAAGGGCCACATTCTCACAACTGTCTTACTTATACTATCTTACGTAAGAATTTAGGATGTAAGCAATATCTATTCTATCTTGGAAAATCTGCAAAGATGGTTCTGAGATTATGGCTGCTATTTCACTAACTTTTCTTAATGAAGTTATTGTTAACAGGAATACTGTCTTTAAACCCCCACCGCATAACCAGTTCATTTGCGCCGACCTCCCATATAATCAATTCATGCTGCCCCGGGGAAGCAAATGAACTGGTTATGGGGTGGGGGCAGCATGAATTGATTATGGGGGCCAAACTTGTGAGCTCCTGTGTAACATGCATCTCCACCCATCACTCCTGCACGGAGAAACCTGCGAAAAAACAGGTTGCTCCATGTGGGGGATGTGGGGGGGATGGGTGAGTGCTTGTTTGCACCTGCAGTGTTCTTGTGTCTGGGGTCAGCTTATGCATTAACAGAACTATTAAGTTTCAAAAGAAGGGCAAATTACCTAGACAAAAAACCTTCAGTTTAAGAAGCTTGTTATGGTGGCATTGCAAATTATACTCAAACGTTCACATGACAGTAAATTGTATGTTAAGGCAACTTTCTTAAATATCAGACCAATCTATACATTTTTCTTTTCTCATTCATTAATATAAACAAATTATAACTTAACTGAAATTAAACTGTATACATTCCTCATCACGTATAAGTATTGTTCAGTCACCATACCACAAATTTGCAGCTTAATTTCAGTTGTCATAATTTTTTTAAATTAATGAATGAGAAAAGAAAAATGTATAGATTGGTCTGATATTTAATAAAGTTGCCTTAGCATACAATTTACTGTCATGTGAACGTTTGAGTATAATTTTTAATGCCGCCTTAACAAGCTGCTTAAACCGAAGGTTTTTTTGCCTAGGTAATATAAAGCAAAATAGCTTGGGTGAAGAGGTCAGTTTAAGGCTGGTGGGGCAATTCCTTGGCCCTACTCGGTCTCCTTTGTGACTGTGTGAAGGAATTCCTAACTTATGTAGAGTTGGCTCTGGCTCTCCACTTCTTTGGTGCGTTGGAGGGCAGAATGAAGAGAACATGTCTAGATGACTTGCATTCTTGCAGTATCTGCTAACATCATAGGTTTTAACCAGCCAGCAGAACTGAAAGCAGGCCTGTGGTTGAGGAATGAGAGTATAACCACTTTTAGATGAGCGCGGCAGGCTCGTGCCTGAAAACAATGTGCCTTTGAAAAAGAGCACGGGTCCAGGGTTTAGACGTGCAGGGATGCGCATTATTATGCTCGCGCTTTTTTTTAAAGCTGCCAATTAAAGACACCCATCCCACCGCATCCCCATGCATAGAGCAACCAGCATTTTTACTGGTTGGTCCCTGCTTGGGGTTGGATTGGGATGCGTGGGTCAAGGAAGCACGCACCTGCACATTTACACGGGATGCTCCCCCACATGGACAATGGGTGTCCGGGCATGGGAGCGTCTCATGTAAAAAGGGTCACTGTGAGGGACCCTGACTCTTGACTTTTTTTTTTTTTTTTTAAACTTTTGAAGTTAAGGCATCCATCTTTGAAAGCTTGTCTTGCTCACCACGTTCAACACATGGCCTTCCAAAGATATGAATAAACAAACAGGAATGGGCGTCTTAAAAATATTTAATTTTTAGTCACACAAAGAAAGTACCCTACTTCACAAAGTTACAGAAAATCATGTCTGACCTTTTTGTATGTTTTTTAAATCTCCAAGATGATTTGGAGCGTATGATGAACTCTTTCAGTGTTTGTACTGGAGTGACATGTGGGACGCAGAGAAGCGAGCTCCTTTTAATAAAATTTCTGCAAAATATTATGTGGCCTTATATGCCTCTGATTTCTCCTTAGAAAATCATGGGATATCCCAGTGGTGTATTGCTGTTAAAAATAAATCAATGCAGAAACCTTAAAATTCACAAGTTTAGAATCCCAGATGCCAAATTTACTAAGCTTTGAATAAAGCGTCACTAGGCAGTGCCTTGCTATACTCCTGCAACACATTTGGGATTTTCCATCTGGACCCTAGTAAAATTTGAGCACTTGAAAAGCTTGATTGAGAAAGTTGGAGCTTCTATTTTAATGGGAGGTTTAGAAGCATTGAAGAGGAATGAGAGATCTGTAAATGACACTGCAGGGATCCAGAATTGAGTCATGTCTGTTGAAATCATTCTACATCCTTCCACAGCTACATATGACATCGAGCCAGATTCCGCCTGGTTACATGAAGTTTTGCACAGTAGGGAGATGGATTAAAGAGCCTCCCACTTATTCTTGTGCATGTGCAGCTTAGATAAGTGCCAGGCAGAACTTCACTGCCAACTCTGGACACTTTGGGTGCTGGGTCCAAACTAGTGTGGATTCGCACCATCCTCAGTGCAGAACTGTGCCTAAAGAAGCAAACATGAACCCTAAAGTTGCATAGGATAACTGTCTGTAAATTTAGAATGCACATGAAACTGGGATATATTGCTAATGTTCATCTTATGGTGCAGAAATGTGTTCTTTCTTACTAGTTTGGCTGGCTGGTGAAGCCTGATGGCCCTCCTGCAGTAGCAGTTTTCTGTGATTTTCAGTGCCACACAGGCAGCAGAAGTCTATGGGTATGGTCTGAGTAGCCGGGTGGCATTTACTTGATCAGGAAAAAGGTATGTCCGTTGCCCAAGTGTATAACATCCAAACCCACATGCTGGGTAGTTATGAAGCAGTTAAGGGTCTGGAAGGCTTGTTTATTTTGCCCATTTACAGCTAGGGTTAATCCGATGATGAAAGCTTACTTGACTTTTCTATTAGGAACCTCTATTTCATCAGTTTATAATTTAAAGGAGAAAGTTTCCATGCAGAAATTTGGCATACAGCACCTTAGGCTGGCTAGTACTTTTTACTCTTTATAAAATTTGGAAACAGACCCCCAGTTCTTTGGCTGCTTTCTTTTCTGAGGGAGGTAAAAACTTTCTTTAAAGTGGTTTTATAGGCTTATTGTTTTCTTTTGGCAAAGCCTGATACATGGTGGGGGTCGGGATACACATTTTCCAGGCTCTGAGGCTTTTATGTCAACTTCTTTGTCTCTATTCCAAACAATTTACTTTTGGTAGTCATTACTTTTTAATAGTACACATACGTAATTCAATAAACAGTAGCTATTCAGGATCCAAATGACCAGTTCTTTCTATTTTCTTGCGTAATTTTTCATATCTATCTATCTATCTATCTATCTATCTATCTATCTATCTATCTATCTATCTATCTCTTTAATCAAGATGCTATAGACACGCCTACATCCCTTGACATCATTGACTTGTATGTTTGCAAATGTTTTCAGGATACGGGCCTTACCCCACATTTGCCTTTAATAATTATTTGCTATATCTTGCATAAGATGCCTTTCTTCTTTTATTCTGTCAGCACATGTAAATTATTGTTCTTCCATTTGTTTGCTTGGACTTTTATGCCAATTGAATTGATTGCTGTGAAACATCAGCCATCTTCTTAAAATTGTGCAGTATCGGAGCCATATCAAAAATCTTTTACTGTACATCTTTCCCCGTGACTGGAAATGGACAGGCAGACTTAGCAGATTTATTGTTGTCTACAAATCTGTTCTGCTAAGAGCTTCTACTTCACTCTGTCACTTGATTTGTCTTCCTTTCCAATGGCTAGGGTACCTCTGTGTCTGATTTCATGTAACATGGTAATGTGAAGTACTGCAAAACAGCAGGAAAAAGACAAAGGCAGTTGTACACTCCCTAAGAATCATTGGATGGAAAGAAAGAAACTGTTTATCTGAAACAAGCCCCTATGCTGTGGAGAGGCGGTTCAGAAGACAAACGCCACAAGGTAGATTTATTTGCACATGACGAGCCTAGGAGTATCTTCCATTGCAAAGGGGCTAGGTATGTAGATGCTCCGCTTAGGAAAAAAATACCCTTACATTTTCTGACCAGGGTGGAGGCCTGGTCTTTAGTATGTTATATAAACTCAGTGGGGTATGGGAAGAAATAGTAAGAGAAAGGGCTAGGGTAGGCATTGTTCTTTGCGTGTATTCCCTTGCTTCTGAAATTGTTCCAGAACTTCCTCTTTTCATACCTGTTCAATGCATGCAGGCTCATTTGTGCCTCCCTTGATTATCTGGATCCTCTTGTGCCAGAGCTTCCTCTTTTGAACTTCCCTCCCTCCCTGGCTTTGTTGCATCTCTAAACTGACCATCCCAAAATTAAGACTGAATAAAGGGTTCTTTAAGACATTATGGGAAATTCCGTGAGGCTTCTGTGATGTTGCTGTGGGGTTGCCTCAGGGCTACTACACTGTGGTAACCTTTATGGCATCTAAACAGAGGTACTATGTGATAACCCAGAGATGATCCACATTAGAAGCATCAAAAATAATTTCTGTGGCGTTTCTACCTTGGAAAGCCTTGGTGTTTCCCTGGAGTGACTCATTCAGACATCACAGACATCTCTATGATAACCCTCCAGGGCTGGCCCGAGGCATGTGCCACCAGTGCCCAGGCACATGGCCCTGCAGTGGGGAGGGGCCCCGCACCACCGCAGGCTAGAGACTGACAGACGCTGCCGGTTTTTGTTTTTTTTCCCCACTGGGAGTCTTTGAGTCAGTGCTCATGGGGGGGCGGGGGGGCGTAAACTCCCTGGGAATTCCTGGCCAGTTATACGCTGCGGAACTGAGCTGACACAGTCAAGTTGCAGGTAAGTAACCAGCCGCCCATCCCTTGAAAATCTACCCCACCCCACAATTCTAGCGAGTGCCGGCTGGCCTTTGGGGCCCTGCAGCAAGGCTTGGCACATGGCCCCTGAAACCCTTGGGCCGGCCCTGTAACCCTCTCTGTGATGACCTTGAAGCAAACCTGAGGTGTTGCCACAGAGGCACACAGGTGGGTTCCTATGATGTTTGAGAGAAACGTAAGACTTACTGGATTTGACCCATAGAATTAAAAATGATGACAAAGTTTTTAATGCATTATTGATACACTAAATATAAGGTTGGATTCACTCAGTATATCTTAGCTCCCCTTATTTCAGCCATATGCACTGTTTTAATCATATCACATCTGTGGCATTTGTCTTGTTACAATTATCTGATAGTCATGGAAAATCCCAGATGGATGCCCTTAGTGCTAAAGTCTCACCATATTTGAGAAAAGAACTTTTAAAAACAGACAGTGGAACAATGTGCAACAGATGTGAAAGTTTTTTACCTTCACATTTAAGTAGGTTTATATTCTCAGTGAGTGTGGGCTCAGTATGGGTCTATAAAGTTTTAGCTTGCCAGATGTTACCCGTGATCACGTAAGGTGCTATACAGCTGTTTCCCATTCCTTTTTACTGTACTCAGATAGATGTACAGTGAATGTACTAAGATTTTTATTGCACTTCAGCGATTATTGTGGATGTTACTACACAGGACTTAATTTTTACCTGTGGGCCATGTATTGCCCCCAGTCTATGGCACATGAAACCCATGAAGAGCTGTAAAAATCCCCTTCCCTGCTAGGCTCTGATGAGTACACTTTTTTTGAGCTGGTAAGTGGATTTATTGAAGCACCGGCCTCTTGCTTCCACTGCAATTCCCAGTTTGATGAGTAGTCTTTTTTACCTGGCTAGTGAATTATTTATATATTTATATTATTTATATTTAAATAATATAATGCAGGCTGCTTCCTCATCACTGCATTGAAAAACAGAGGTTCTCCATACTGCAGGGATGAGACGTGGTTGGGAGACCGGTTTTTCATTTTGTTCTGAATACTTTGACATTCCTTGCCATTCTTTTTCCTAGCAGAAGTAGGGTCCTGAGTCTTGGGCGGCTTTTAGATGAGCGGGTCATGGTTGCATGATCTGCTAACGTGACTTTTGAAAATCCCTTGGGCCGGGATTAGACAACACATTTTGTGCATTAAAACCTGTTGTGCATTCTTTTAAAACTGCGAACTAAATACCTCGACATCGGGGTGTTTAGTTCTCGGTTTTAAAGGAACGCATGACTGGCTTTAACGTGCAAAACGTCTCGTCTAATCCCGGCCCACGGGATTTTCAAAAGTCACGTGAGCAGATCGCACGACCTGCTCATCTAAAAGCAGCCCAAGTTGGTCTGTCTTTAGTGCATGTTTTGTCCTCCACTCAAGAACCTTCCCCTGCTCTCCGACAGTTTCATTATTATTCTATGGGGCGGGCGGAATTAACACATGGAATGGGACCCCACTGGAGCTACTCCATGACACACTCCCCCACAGTCACCTTGTGCGGTTCCACAAGGACCCCAGCAAACAGGCTGGTGCTTCTCCTGGCTGCGGTCTGCCCGTGCCCCACACCCCCTCCAGAATAAAGTTGTGGTTGCCCACTCCTGTGATCTTTCTAGGCTGTGGCTGCATCTCTGTGGCGGAGAACTCAGCTTGTCCTTTACTCCACCCCCATCAGACAGAAGGTGGCCCTGGGGCAGTGTGTTGCCCTGGTTTGTGCCGGGTTACCCCGCATGGTGTGCTCTGCCGTTCTGGGGATAACACTGTGTGGAGCTGCCCGGACCCAAACTGGGGCAAGCATCTGGTGGCCTCCTTTCCCACGGGCAGGTAAATGTGCGGCAAAAGGGGGGCCAATGTGGCGCCCCATCTTGTGTGATAACACCCTGGAACCTAACTGATCATGGAGGTCATGGTTGTGGAGGAAAAGGCTGTTCAAGCAGCTACTGCTATTCTGTTGGGGTGCTGAAAAGGTGCTTGAAGGTGCCAACTCAGTCCTAGTTGGAAACCAGGGCAGCTAGAAAGGGAAGAGATTCCTTGTGCTACTAGTGACACCATGAGACTCCATGCTGTTTGTTCTCCATATAAGGCAGATTTAAATTTTGCTGATGACTGTAGAATTTTGAATTGTCGGAAAAGTATACAACTTTTTTCCTGATCAACCTAATCAACTACTTTAAAACCATTTTGGATCATTGCGTAGATATTTAATTACATAAGACCTAAATCCACATGACTAGTGAATTTAATTAGATATCAGTCAAATAACAACAACAAAAAGAAGGAATTATCATTTCCATTCATCCTTCCCTCATTTCTTTTTTCATCCCCTCCTACACTGACCTTTCTGCTGCTTTCCTCACTACCCTTTATCCCCAGCTTCACACCTTTTTATTCTGCCCTTTCACCTGAAAAATTGCCTTTGTTCTTTTTTTTCAAATAACATTCTTTTTCTACTCTAAATCCCTCTTTAACCTCTTCACCTTCCTTGACGTGACTTACGTATGTAAGTCTTACCTGATTTATAGCTCAATCTTGCAAATACACATGTGAGTGATTTTACGCAATGGAATTACTCGCATATGTAAGTTTTTGCAGGACTGAGCTGTTAGACTGTAAGCTTCATGGGACAAAGAAGGCTTTTAAAGTACAGTGCTGCACATTTATGTTACACAAAGTATTTTAATAATAATCTGGGGGCTCAACAGAGAAACAAGGAATGCACATGAACAAACTGTTCTCCTCCTCCTAATCCTCCAAAGTGAAGCATATGGTCCTACGGACAATTGAAAAGGTGTTTTGTATAAGCATGTTTCTTGGACTGTTGTAGAGATGACTTAACAGCCAGATTTATGGGGAGCCGGGGTAGAACTCGCCACACCTAAATGTTTTTTAACCTTAAACAAAACAACAATAATGCGGATACATCATTTTGTTTCAGGAACTACACACATCTGGACTTCCTGAGTATGTTAAAATAGTGGAAGTTGGTCCAAGGGATGGTCTACAGAATGAAAAGGTAATTGGACATCTATGTTTAAATGGTTTGCACAAGGGTGTTTAGCAGTGTGGGTATCTTTCATAGGGGTATTTTTAGTGCATTTAAAATTTTGTTGAATTTGTAATTTATAAAAATAGATATTTAAGCCAGGTTGTGGGCCTTGGCTGCTACTTCTTGTGCTAAGGTATGCTTGCTTGTTTGCCTCATCTTCCACTTGCATTTCTCCTACTCTTTCATTCATGAGCTGTGTGTTTGTTTTTAATAAACATTTTCCAGGGAATTACTGTTCCCTGGAAAATGTTTATTAAAAACAAACACACAGTGTGGCACCGAAATGAGATCTCTAGGTGCTAATGTAATGCAAGTAATAAATAATAAGGCTCTCTAACTCACCGTATGCTGCACAAGGATTCTATTTCTTCCAGACTGTCCAAGTAATGGCTGGAATGGGTCTGGACATCAGCTTCGTGGAAGAGGAAAGAGGATAGGTGATGTAAAACATAAGCGAAAGCTCATAGGCAGGGACCCATGTTTACTGCATTTTTCTCATTGACAGGAATGGGGAAAATGCAGTGAACATGGGTCCCTGCTTGTGGGTTCTAACCATGGCCCTTTTTAAACAGGCCGTGACTGCGGGGGTGGTCTGTGGGCATGCTGCAGCATGGACGATGCAGGGGAGCCAGTGCACACAGGCACACACCGATCCCCCCCACATCTCCATGCACGGAGCAATCGGTGTTTTCACCAATTGCTCCATGTGTGGGGGGTGAGGCTGCGTGGGTCACAGGAGCGCGTACCCATTCACCCGCATAATTACATGGGACACTCCCCCACATGGACGATGCATGTCCATGCGTGGGAGTGTCTCACTCTCATGTAAAAAGGGCCCATATCTGAGAGTAAAAATGCCTGCTAAAGCATCACTATACATAAGCAGCATGACAGACTTATGTACCTTGCAATCATTGGTTCTTACTCTAGTTTCAAGAGCCTTCATGTAATATCAGGGCAAAACACGTCGCCTGTGATGCCACTTGGGTGCATCATTCCCATGGAGTGGCTCCTGCAGATTCCTTGGGAAAAGATAGAACTGAGTGAGATCCACATAAGCTGGTTCTTGGGCCATTTCCTTTAGTCTTTGTACATGTACAAAGAATAACATCTGACCTTAGTTAAAAAGTATCAAAGTATTGTTGCATTCAGCAGGATTATCAATATTTTATTTGCAAAATGCATTTATTGCATGACATAAATTTTACTGTTAAAAATAAATATTCTCCTATTCATAGGTTATGGTCCCAACTGATATAAAAATTGAGTTAATCAACCGACTTTCCAAAGGAGGCCTGTCTGTAATAGAAGTGACCAGCTTTGTTTCCTCAAAATGGGTACCTCAGGTAGGTAAAATGTACACCATTTAGAACTATTTTAGATGAAGTTAGAGACTAGAAATATCATGAGAACTCAATAAAGTCAGAGTTTGAGCTTTCTCATTTTCTGCTGGACATCATCGTATGAAAGGGTGTAATTGAGCCCATCTACTGTATCTTGTAAAATCAGTTGCTGCAATGATAACATCTGATGATTCTCACTATATTAAGCGCTCTCTTACAATAATGAGAAAACGTTCAACTTTCAAGTGTCTGATGTTTTATTCTTTCTGTTGTATTTCGCTGTAATAGTATCTAGCAGTAGGGCTGTAGCGGTATACCGCCGCGGCAGCTTTTACCGACGGCAACCCCTATTCCGCACATCGTGGCACGGTACGGCAGAGGTAGCTTTCCGAGG
>QEPC01005117.1:9559175-9613996 GCA_003113815.1 Sphenodon punctatus
AGAGGAGGGGGGACAGTGGGAAATGTTGAAAGAGGCAAGGAAGTGGTCTGATATAGGATGAGGATCGAAGGAGAGATCAGCGACAGAGCAGTTTCTAGAGAGGACAAGATCAAGAGAATGAAGTTAAATGAAGTAAAATGAAGTTAAATAAACAGCAAGAAAGAATTGTTCAACTACTAGAGAGGCATAACTGGAAAGATATATGGAGAACACTACACTCAAATAAACAGGAATTCACCTTTTACTCCAACCCACATAAAATCTCTACAAAAATTGATCATATATTAATAAATCATGCCCTGATAAATCTCTGTGAGCAGGTCTATGTGCAGTTCCTTCCCTTCTCTGATCATAATGCCATGGTCATTGAGATAAATGAGAATATAAAAAGAACAAACAACAAACAATGCTGAAATTTGAAAAAAAATTATTTGAACAATTCCTGGATTAAGGAACAAATACTAAAAGTAATCACAGAATACATTCAACATAATGATCGGTCTGGAACATCTCCGATAATGCTGTGGGAGGCGGCCAAGGCAGTCCTTAGAGGCCACTTTATATCGTTGGGCGCCCACCTGAAAAAGGAAAAAAATAAGCAAATTAATGAATTATATTTGCAAATAAAACAGTTAGCCAAACAACCCACCATAAATGCAGAAAAAATAGCTATTTTAAAAAACCAAATTAACTTAATGGAAACTGAATCAATGGTTACTAAGATTAGATATACAAAGGCATATTACTTTGATAAAGCCCACAAAAGAGATAAAGTTTTGGCAGGGATGGTCAAAAAATGGAGACAAAAAGTTGGCGTACCATTTATTCGGGAAACCCCTAATTCAAGAATGTTAATAGGACAGGAAAAAGAACGTTGCTTCTTAAATTTCTATGAAGATATATATGACAGAAAACCCCAAAGTAGAGGCTAAAATGCCTTCTTGAATTCAATTAAAATGCCTAAAATTACCTTAGATCAAAATAAATTTCTAAATAGACCCATTGAAAACGAGGAAGTAAAGGAAGTAATAAAAAATCTCCCAAAAAACAAAGCAACAGGTCCAGACAGATACCCTGCAGAGTTTTATAAAACTTTTTCTGAAGAACTCAGCCCGTTATTGACTAGTACGTACAATATATTTTTACAAAAGCAAGAAATGCCTCTGACATTTTATGAGGCACATATTATGCTCTGCCCAAAACTGGGGAAGAATATCGAACTTTGTAGTGGCTTTCACCCTATTTCACTAATTAATACAGACGCTAAGATCTTCACTAAGATTCTGGCCAACAGGTTAGTGTTGGTTATACCTAGGGCTGAAGCGGCAGCAGCTTTTATCACGCCGTGATTCCATTCCGCCATTTCGGAATTGCCCGCGCCACACCGCGGCTTTTCTGCTGACATTCTGCTAATTCCGCTGGCATTCTGCAAATTCGGAAACTATTGGAAAAATTGTGGAATTGTCGGAAACTGTCGTAAAACCGCTGTTCTGCTATTTTGTGGCGCTGGCGGAAGTAGCGAAAATGGCATGTTTCCGCTATTTGTGAAGCCTGTGGAAGTAGCGGAATGAAATTAGCGGAACTGCAGAAGTAGTGGAATGAAACTAGCGGAATGAAAGCATACCACTAATTGTGGAAACGCTGTTTCTGGCGGAAATAGCTACCGCTGCGACTTTCCGCTACAGCCCTACCAGATATAATTGCGCCGGATCAAACTGGATTTATACCAGGGCGCTTAGGAATACATTTATCACGTGCACAAAGTGATTAATAAATAAAGAAAGGCCCAGCAGGCATTGCAGCGCCCAGAAAGCCCCTCCAGGTGAGCAGGGCCCCACCCCATAGCCACAAGCCAAAGGTGCACGCCCGCGCCCAGAGGGCGGCAGCCCTTGGGCGGCGACAAAAGGGCGCTGGCCGTTTTGTGGCCGTTGTGCGGCCGGAGCGAGGACAGCGAGGGGCCACCCCCCTGACAGCACGCACACGACACCTGCAGGCCTGGACTCCCCCCGATACTGAACAGGTAATACCTATGATGCCTCCCTATACCTCCCTCACCTCCTCGCCCTCTCTCACCTCCCTCCTTCTAGCCTCTCTCACGCACCCCCTCCTTCTCCCTCTCCCTTCACCAGCAGCCTTTCTCCAGCCAACCTACCCCTTATCCTCACCCACGCCCATCCCCCCTCCCCACCCTCATCCCCCCTTACCCATTCCCCCTAGGCCTAAACCCGGCCGTTCCCCATCCCCCAACCTCATCCGCATCCCCTGCCTTCCCAAACACCAATTGCCTTTTTCCTGCTCCCTCTGGAACTGCCGCTCGTCCGTGGCTAAAGCTCCCTTCATCCACGATCTCTTCCTCTCTCGCCCCTTTCAACTCCTGGCTCTTACGGAAACCTGGATCACGCCCTCCAACTCTGTTACCCCGGCCGCTCTATCCTCCGGGGGCCTGTCGTTCTCTCACCGCCCCCGCCCTGAGGGCCTGGGTGGTGGTGTGGGCTTGCTCCTTGCTAAGCACTGCCAATTCAAAACCCTCTCCCCTCCCCCCTCCTCCTCCTTCCCTTCCTTTGAGGCCCACTCTGTGCGCTTATACTCCCCTCTACACCTTCGGGTTGCTGTCATCTACCGCCCCCCGGGTTCCCTCTCCTCTTTCCTCCCGGACTTTGAATCCTGGCTCACCTTCTTCCTCTCCGATGATATCCCCACTCTTATCCTTGGTGATTTCAACATTCACGTTGACACGCCCTCCGCCCCCTCTGTTTCCCGCTTTCTCTCTCTCGCTTCCTCCTTTAATCTCCGACTCTGGACCGACTCCCCCACTCATACTGACGGCCATTCCCTCGACCTCGTCTTCACTCGAAACTGTTCTCTAACTGACCTCTCCTTTGACCCCTTCCCTAGTTCTGATCACTTCCTCGGCTCCTTCAGCCTTTCCCACCGACCCCCCTCCGCCTCCCCCTCTATGCGCCCCTTCCGCAATATGCAGGCCCTTACTCCCTCGGAGTTTGCCGCACATCTTTCCCCCCTTCTCCCCCCCGTTTTCGCCTCCTCCTCCCCTGACTCTGCTGTCTCTGCTCTCAACGCTTCTCTCTCCTCGACCCTTGACTCTCTTGCCCCCCCCTCTGCTCGCCCCGTCCGCCCCCTCGACCCCCGCCCCTGGCTTACCCCTGCCATCCGCTACCTCCGCTCCTGCGCCCGGGCTGCCGAACGCCTCTGGCGCAAATCCCGCTCCCTCCCTGACTTCCTCCATTACAAATTCTCCCTCTCCTCCCTCTCCTCGGCTATCTCCCTAGCTAGGCAGCGCTATTATGCCTCTAGGATCGAATCTTTCTCCCGCGACCCTCGCCGCCTTTTCTCTACTTTCGACTCCCTTCTCAAACCCCCCTGCCCTCCCCCGCCCTCTTCCCTTGCTGCTCGGGATCTTGCGTCGTTCTTCACCTCCAAGATTGACAAGATCCGTCGGGATATTGCCTCCCGCCCCCCTCCGCCCCCCGCTCCCCTCCCGCCCCCTCCCCCGCCCCCCTCCCTCCTCGCATCCTTCCCTCCTGCCTCTCTCCAGGAAATCTCTGCTCTTCTCTCTTCATCCAACCCCTCCACCTGCCCCCTTGACCCGATCCCCTCCCGCCTCCTGACCTCTATTGCTCCCACTGTCGCTCCCCCCCTTCTGCATGTTGTCAATCTCTCCCTTTCCACAGGCTCCTTCCCCTCTGCCTTCAAACATGCCACTGTCTCCCCCATCCTCAAAAAGCCTACCCTGGACCCTTTCGATCCCTCTAGTTACCGGCCGGTCTCCCTCCTTCCCTTTGCTTCGAAGCTCCTGGAACGTGTCGTCTACTCCCGCTGCCTGAACCTCCTCTCTGCCAACTCCTCCCTCGACCCTCTCCAGTCCGGCTTCCGCCCCCTCCACTCTACTGAAACTGCCCTGGCCAAGATCACCAATGATCTACTTGTCGCTAAATCGAAGCGCCACTACTCCGTTCTTGTCCTCCTTGACCTCTCTGCCGCCTTTGACACTGTCGACCACTCGCTCCTCTTGGACTCCCTTTACTCTTTGGGCTTCCGTGGCTCTGTCTTTGACTGGTTCTCCTCCTACCTCTCTGACCGCTCCTTTAATGTCTCCCTCCCCGAGTCGACCTCCCCCTCCCTTCCCCTCTCGGTTGGGGTTCCCCAAGGTTCTGTCCTTGGCCCTCTCCTCTTCTCTATCTACACCCGGTCCCTTGGTGAAATTATTGCCTCCCACGGGTTCCAATACCATCTCTATGCTGATGACACCCAACTCTATCTCTCTACCCCCTCTCTCTCCTCCTCTGTCCGCTCACGCCTCGTCGACTGCCTCTCTGATATCTCCGCCTGGATGTCCCGACGCCAACTCAAACTGAACATGGCCAAGACTGAACTCCTCATTTTTCCTCCCTCCCCCTCCTCTCCCTCTGACCTGACCGTCTGCATTGATGGGGTCACCATCCGTCCTGTTCTCCGTGCCCGCAGCTTGGGCTTCATTTTTGACACGCACCTCTCCTTTAAACCTTACATTGACTCTGTGGCCAAATCCTGCCGATTCGCTCTCCTCAACATTGCCCGCATTCGCCCCTTTCTATCTGTCTCCTCGGCCAAAATCCTTGTTCATGCCATGGTTATCTCTCGCCTCGACTACTGCAACCTCCTCCTTGCTGGCCTCCCTCGCTCCCACCTGTCCCCCCTTGTGGCGATCCAAAACTCTGCCGCCAAGGTCATTCACTCTGCCCGTCGCTTCGACCATGTGACGCCTCTCCTCCTCTCCCTTCACTGGCTCCCCCTTCCTGAACGTATCCTGTTCAAACTCCTGGTTTTCACGTTCAAATCGCTCCATGACCAAGCTCCCCCTTACCTCTCGGACCTAATCGCCCTACGCGCTCCTGCGCGCGCTCTCCGCTCTTCCGCTGTCCCCTCCCTCGCTCTCCCTCGCTTCTCCTGCTCGCCCAACCGCCTTCGTCCCTTCTCCCTCGCTGCCCCGCATGCCTGGAACTCCCTCCCTGCCGACGTCCGCCTCGCCTCCTCCCTCCGCTCCTTCAAATCCCTCCTCAAGACCCACCTTTTCCATGCTGCCTTTCCCAATGCCCTCTAGTCTTTCCCCTTGCTCTTACTGTCAGCCCTCCTCTGCTGACTGCTGCTACCGACCACCTTGTAACCAAGCCAAGTACACGCACCTGAGACTTCGCATCCGCCTGAATGTTTGTTTGTCTTCTCCCATGTCTCTCCCGCTGTCCCCTCTCCTTGTCTCCCCCTCCTTGTCTTTTAGATTGTAAGCCACAGGTAGGGACCGCAGCTGATTATATGTTCTGTACAGCGCCAGGTTGTTACTGGCGCTTTATAAATGTTTAATAATAATAATAATAATAATAAAGAATAGTAACACCCCGGCAGCAGTGGTCTCTCTTGACGCAGCGAAGGCCTTTGATATGGTGAAGCATCAATATTTGTTCCATACTATGGAAAAAATGGGTATAACAGGTCAGTTTACAGAATGGGTAAAATTACTATATAAATCTCCAATGACAAAAATCATCATAGATGGGACAACATCTCCTGAATTTAGATTAACTCGAGGCACCAGACAGGGTTGCCCTTTGTCTCCACTATTATTTAATATTGCAATTGAACCTTTAGCTATTGCTAAAGCAAATTCAAGGTGTAAAAATTTGGGGGAAGGAATATAAACTCGCTATGTACGCAGATTACATGATTTTATTTTTGTCTAACCTTCCAAACACAGTACCTAATTTATTAAGCTTAATTAATAAGTTTAGTGGGATTTCTGGTTACAAAATAAATGTAGAAAAATCACAAATGCTGATATTTAAAGAGGACAAGTTATCAAAAACGGAACTGCAAAAATCCACACCCTTCAATGTACAAAGCAATACCATTCAATATTTGGGCATTAATATCACAAAAAAACTCAAGGGTTTATACAAAACCAACTTTTTGCCATTAATAGAGATAATCAAGGGTAAGGAGGCGGATTGGAAAAACCTCCAGATTTCATGGGTTGGCAGAATGAACCTAATAAAAATGGCAATATTACCGAAGCTACTATACACATCCTTGGCCCTGCCTATAACTGTTCCTAAGGAATATTTTGCTACAATAAAAAAGACAATAGCTAGAATAATCTGGAATAGAAAGAAACCCTGAGTTAGAAGATCTATTCTGTATACCCTAAAAGAGAAAGGGGGGGGGGGGGTATGAATGCACCAGACGTCAAATTATATCATTGGGCATCTGCCCTAAGGGATATAAAATACTGGCATCATAATAGCAAGCTCCCTGACTGGATAGAGTTAGAAAAAAGTATATGCAAGACAGATAATTTCAAATACCTTCTTACAGATGACCTTGAATTTAAAATGCAAAAAGGCAGTGAACTTCCTTTTATACGAATGGTGCGCCATACATGGGAGCTTTGCTTAAAGAAAGCTGAAATGATAAAAGAATAAACCCCATATACCCGAATATTTGGGAATTGGTCAAAACTTGCCGACATACCAGACTCAATAAAAAAAGCTATGGGAAGCCAAAGGGCTTGTATTAGCAAAAAACCTATTTGTGGGAGAAGAGATATTAACATTTGATACTGTTAAACAAATGCTTGGAAGGGAACCAGATTTTTTTACATATACAAAAATTAAAAGTAAATTTAATAATAAAATCCACAAGCCCCATTATATAAGAAAAATAAATGATCTGGAAAAAGTACTATATAGAGATCCATCTCCGCATCATATAATATCTAGAATCTATAGAGTTCTACATGGACTATATAACTTACCTGACGCAGGATACATCTCTAAGTGGGAAGAAGACCTGCAAATAAAAATTAAAAAAAAAGAGATGACTCAAATATGGGAAAATATGCAAAAGGCTTCAAGATTTCTAACAATAAAGGAACCACAAATAAAAACCACATATTGAATGTACTTTTTACCCCATGTAAACTTAATATTATGAATAAGGATTATTCACAAAGTTGCTGGCAGGGATGTGGATCTTTGGGGAGTTGGATGCATTGGTGGTGGCAATGTCCATACATAAATAAGTTTTGGCAGGAAGTTTGGCCCCATATGAATGAAATTGTTCAATGTGATATTCCATTTCAACCCATGTTTGCTTTATTGAGTGTGTTTCCTGATATACAAGTCATTAAAGAATGTAGACTTGCATGCCAACAACTAAGACTTGCGGCTATCTATACAATTGCATGCAACTTGAAATCAAAAAAACAACCCTCGTTCAAGAAATGGATCCAACGTATATGGCTCACACTCACAATGGAACGTATACATGCTGAAGTCCACCAGGAACTAGAAGATTTTTATGCTATATGGAACAATATATGGGAACTATTACAAAAACATTTGAACTTGGATAACTCAAAAATATCACTATGTTTAACTAAAATATAGATAAATGTATTTACTCACTTTTAAAGGTTAAGGACCACCGCTGTCACGGGATCTTCCCGAAATGGCCCTCAATTTTGTACTTTAAGCTTATGTTAAGAGAGTATTGGTTAATATGAAAAATAATAAAAATATTATATATAAAAAAAAGACAGGTCTAACCTACAGTTGAAATGATAGAATTTTTTGGCCAGCCTAGTCAGTGCAAGTGGGTAAGAAAATAAAGCCTAAACTCTTTGGTGAGAAGCAGATAATTTGGAGTTGAGTATACAGGCCTGAGTCTGTATAAATGAGTGTAAGAATGTAAATGATTAGAAAGGTATGTATGTGTGGATGAGCCAAAACTGTTCTATTCTGATCCTAAGAAATGCAGGTGTGGATGCACGTGGGTGTGTGTGTGGGTGTGTGTGTGCAATAGTGTTTATTTGTATATGGATATGTGTGTATGCGAGTGTATGATGTGTCAACTCGAAGTTCTTTCCTTTCCTAGCACAATCCTGACCCTCCCCGAAAGTTGCTTTCCCTTCAAACAGCTGGAGAGAACTGCCCATTCAGAGAGAAATGGCCTTTAGAATTAGCTGGACAGAACAGAAACTCAATAGCATGTCTTTATTTCCTGAAAAAAGTGAGTGACATATTTCTTGGCTGTCATGAAATTCTGACCTTCAAGGTCGCAGCTTTCCCATACGTTGTTACATATTGGATCTTTTTACACATGCATTTCTTCTGCATGTTTTCTGTTACATCCTGAACTTTCTGTGTGTCTAAATCACTCACCCAGATCTTAAACATCTGGCTCTTTGAACTTCTGCATAGAACTTCTCCCAGAACTTTTGTGTGTAAAAAGTTCTCCTGGTAAACTGCTTTGCTCCAGGCAGCTGTGGTCACTTGGTTTCCATGGCAGCCCCTCACGCCTGCAGCTGGAGCTACTTTAGCTACTGCTCAGGGCAGTGTTTGTGTGAAGAATGCATCCAGGAACTGCCTCAGGACTGTGTGTGTTTGTGTGTGTGTGAAGAATGCATCTGGAATTTACTTGTGAACTTGTAAACCCAGAAGATTGAAAGACCAGCACTTTAAGGTGTGTGTAAAAATGCCGATTATTTCATTACATATGAGAGCCAGAGTGGTGGTGTGGTTAAGAGCACAGTACTGAGAGACTTGCCTTAGCCATGAACCCACTGGGTGACTTTGGACTTATCACAGATCTCTCAGCCTAACCTACCTCACTGGGTTTGTTTGTGAGGATTACTAGTTGAGTTAATTAATTTAATGTTAATGGTTAAATATTAATTGTTAAAGTTAATAACTTAAAATGTGAGCCACCCTGAACCTAAGGAAAAGAGTGGGATACAAATTGAAATAAATAAATAAATAATTTCATATGATTTTGGTAGGAAACCCTTTTGTCTTATCTCACCAAATTTAGTAGTGCTTCTCAGAGATTTGTGAAACTTCCTCTGAGCTTTTTTGTACGTTTATTGCTATCTTATTATGTGTTTCCCCCCCCCCCCCTTTTACTGTGTCACAAGTGGCCAGTACAATGTTGTACCGTTGTAAAAATGTTGTAAAAGTCCTGGCCGCTTGTGAGGGTGGTTTCCACCCCAACTGAACAGCAATGCAGAAGATGCTGGACAAGGGCATACAAGAGGTGCAAGTTTGACTGGGGGGCATGATATGTGAACTGAGAGGGGTTTCCAGGATCACAGCGGGTGACACTAGACCTGAAAAAAATCTCAGTGAATGCTGCTTCCATCTGAAGCAGGGCGTTCACTGAGTTTTGTACAACGTGGAAACTTACTGACATTCTTGCTGTTTTTTTGCCAAATTCTGTTTTCCCAAGTTGAATGGGGCTGCCCTGCATGCATCCCTGGGGGCTCAGAAGATGAAAACATGCTGGCTAAGCACTGAAAAAGTTCTGGAAATTGCCATAAAGTGCTGAAAAAACTGCTGTAAAAATCCCAGAAAGTGATGAAAGGTGACATACAGTCCCAGAAAGTGATAAAAATGACAAAAAACAGAAATAAACAACAACAAAAAAGTGGTGAAAGTGTGGAATCACCAGAAACTGACAAAGTACTGACGGACACTCACAGGCACTCCCGAAAGGTTGGTATTTCCGTTCAGAACTGGAACACTTGCTCTTTTCTCAGCCCTAGGCGAGACCTGAAACTGGGAGGAGAGAGCACACACAGACTGATGGCTTTCACTTTCAGTTTTTACTTTTGCTTTCAGTTTTCTCTAGAGGCGCTGAAAGTAGGCAATTTGCTCAGTTAATTCAGCATTCTGTGCATGTTATTCCCAGCCACCAAAGGTTATTCCCAGTCACCAAGGCCCTTTTTACACAGATGCTCTAACACCCATAAAATGGGTGTTAATTTTATTATACATGTTGCAGGGCACCACTGCAGCCAGTCACCATGGGTCCTGTGCACACATGATGCCTCCACCCAGTTCCTCTGGGTGGAGATGGGTGTTGGCCAGTGAGTGGGGAGCATTTCCCTGGGTGGAGATGGGTGGGGGTGTCTGTATAAACGCCACTTTCAGTCGGTATTGGTGAGTGTTTGCTCCCGGCCAACACCCATCTCCACCCACACCCACCCACGGAGCAACCGGCAGTGGTATTAAGATTTTCATTTTTCTGATTTTCGTTATTGAGAATTTTCATTTTTGTAATTTTCATTTTTGTTTTCCATTTGTTTCAATGGGAAATGTATTTCTAGCTGTAACTTCTTCATTTGTCATCCAATTTGCATGTAATATGGACAGATTGTATCTCTCACCAAGAGGATTGTATTTGCCAAATTGCATAAAGATTGGATACAGGCTTCTGATTTTATAAGCAATTTAAGTTCATGTTCTGTGCACATATTTCTAGCTGTAAGGTCTTTGTTTTCCATCCAATGTGGATGAAATATGGCCTAATTGTGCCCCTCATTCAAGGGATCATCTATGCCAATTTTGAGAGAGATTGGATTAAAGAGTCCTGATTTTATAAGCAATTTAATCATTTCATGGTTTACACACACATTTCCACCTGTAACATTTTTGTTTTCCATCCAATATGGATGCAATTTGGACGTGTTGTTCCCCTCACCAATGAAAACATCCCTACGTAATTTTAAAATGATTGGATAAAGGGCCCCAATTGTATAAGCAATTAAAGTTTCGGGATTCCAACAGAAGTTGCAAATTTCCTTAAATCAGACTGCATTAACATCTGCGATGGCGAGGCCCGTGAGGGAAGACGCGACAGTTGGGAGGAGTCGGAGAGCAGAAGAGCCGGTGTGAACAGGGATGTGCTGCGGCTTCCCTCATGCATGCTAAGGCAGGATTTTGCTCCCTGACACGCGAGGGAAACCGCAGCACATCCCTGTTCGCACCAGCTCTTTTTCTGCTCTTTGGCTCCTCCCCACTGCCGTGTCTTCCCACGTGGGTCTCACCGCCGCAGATGTGAATGCGACCTCAATTGCAGGTGTTGCCTTTGTTTAAATTATAAAGGTTTTACTAGGTGCAGAGATCTGCTTTTTGGAGCATTTGTAGAGAGGGTGAATAAGACAGGAGAGGGTGGGCAGAGCAGAGGTCGAGAACGTGCCAGAGGCACTGGCATAGGCTTCAGTCACTGGCATCCCAAAGTCTGTGGGGGCATCCATAGGGGAGAAAATAATGGTGCAGACATCTGCTTTTATGAACACTTGCAATGGGGCTGGAGATTGCAGCACACACAAAGAGCACTGAGCCAGCCTCTGAGTCACATAAGATCTAGCCATAGTGGGGGCTGTGCAGCTTGGCAGAAGCTTATGTTTGCTCCCCAGTGCCCACCCCTAAGCCTCCCTGACTGCAGTGAATGGGTACTGGCAAGTTGGAAACCTCGGAAGCATCTCCAGAGAAAAAGCCTATACTAGGGATTCTCTTATTCCAAGTGGTACAGTATGGGTTTGTGATGCCAACTGACTGGCAGAAATGTCAGTCATGTTTCCTCATTCTGTGATGTGCCCACCCCAACCCCCCTGCTTCTTACTGGTAAGTTGGAAGCATCTGCTAAGGAAAGAGCCAATAAGCGATTCTCCTATGTCCTCTGTCGAAGTTCTGCAGGATGTGTCTGGTATGCCAGTTGGCTAGCCTGGATGTGTCAATCATGTCTTTTGAATCCTGGTATGCTTCCCCCTTCCCTCTGCCTTGCTGCCTGAAGCCCCACTTATGTTCTGAAATTTTCATTTTTGTCCCAAACGTTTCAAGACTTGTATTTGCATGTCTTCCGTTAAAATCACAAAAGTTCAATTGCTTATAAAATTGGGGCCTTTTAACCAATCTTTCTGAGATTTGAGAGGGAAGATCCCTTGGGTGACTGGTAAAATGAGTCAAAGTTTTAACTATAATGAATGGAAAACAAAGACGTTACCTCTGGAAATGTGTGAACAAACCAATGAAATGTAAATTGCTTATAAAATAATGACCCTTTATCCTATATTTCTGAAACCTGGCAGGAATGATCCGTTGTGGGAGGGGTACACTCTTTCTGTATTTCATCCACATTGGACAAGTAGAAAAGAAGTTACAGACAGAAATGCATCACAAACTATGGGTATTTTCAGACATTACGAGATCACGCTCAACCACAGTGAACCACGGTCAATACCGTGTTTGGTGGCTGCCAGATGTTCACCATGGTCAATACCCACATGGCATCAAAATCAACCACGCTTCCGGAGCTCCCCACTGGACCATCTCCGAAAGCATGGTCAAAGAGATTCCCAGCGGGAAACAACAAAAAGTAATGTCTGGCTGGCAACCACCGGCCGGAATCAAAGGACATGATTCCCAACCGGGGACAAAGCACGCAGCATTGCTGCCAGCAATGAGCAACAACACAGGCCGGCGAGGGAGATTTAAAGGGCACACAGCAGCAGCCGGGACGAGCCGCCCCGGCGCCTTCCGAGTGCTTTGACCACGGCCCGGGATCAGCGTAACATCTGTTGTGCTGCCCCGGGCCGTGATCTGGCGGCCTGATTCCCTGCCGTGGTCCTGGTCTTGTAACGTCTGTTTGGGGCTTTTTTGACCACGGCGCGTGGTTGTTCGGTTCACCCCTGCCGGGAATCCACTGTGGTGAATCGGGACCGCGTAACATCTGAAATCACCCTATGATGCTTATAAAATTGGAATCCTTTATCCAGTCCTTCTGTAATTTGGCTCTCATGATCCCCTAGGTAAGGAGTACATTCCTTCCAAATTCCATGCACATCAGATGGAAAACAAAGATGTTATAACATGTCCCAACATTTTAATTCTTTTTTTAATCCTGAAATTTTTGTTTTTATTCTGAAATTTCTTTATTAAACTTTTCCCCCCTGATATTAATAACAACAAAAAAATTCTGTTAGTACCAGACAACCAAAACCAAAATGCACACCACTAGACAAGTTGCTACCTTGTCCAACAGGAAAGTCTGTGGGCAGGAGGGAAATAATGCAATCTAGCCCCAGGTTTGCAGTCCTTAAATGAACTTGGCCCTTCTGTCACATTCTGTCTCAGCTCAACCCTGATACCAACAAAGGGATATATGAGGGACCACAGGGAGTGCATCGATTGTGTTGCTGCGCTGAAGCTCACAGCGAGGGCAAGAAACCAACAGCCCGGTGACTGGGAGTAGGGGAATGACTGAAGGAGAGAGGGTTGTACTACACAAAATTTGGGTAAAGTACAGCACACGCTGAGAGAACGCAAAATTTCCTTTGCTTATGGTCTCATCGTGTGCCTCCTGAATGTGAGAGGGTTTAAACAGTGCATTGGTGGCTGCACAGTGCTTATGAAGTGGAAGAATCTTAGCGTAGTTGAAGCATGCTTGAATTGGGCACCAGGTCCCCACAGGATGGCTTGAAGACTGGAAGCCAGAGAGCAGGCTAGGCATGCTTTGCAGTTGCAGAGATACTTCTGTTTGTTGCATGCTCTTTTATGTAGTCCAGGCAGCCAATAGGGATGTGCGAACGCGGTTCGGATGTTTGGAGTTCGGGCCGAACTTGGCCTGTTCGAATGACTGAACCGAACATCCGAACTGAACGGCTGAACATTTTGGAAAAGTTCAGATGAGTTTGGGGGTGGGAAAAGCGTGACTTTGGGTGGGAAAAACATGACTGGAAGGGGGAGGCAGCTGAGGAGCAGACTTCCTGTCACCAGGGGTGGAGACCAGGGGTGGTTTCAGGGCCAAATGATACCAACTTTTTTTCCCCGATTTCGGTCTTGGTATCGATAGTGCTATTTTTGGATTTTCGGCTGAGTTTGGCCAGACCAAACTCCACCGAACTGAACAACCGAACCCGAACTTGGATTTTGAACCAAATGACTGAACATCCGAACCACGGATAGCAGCCAACAGGGGAACAGATGGGGCTCTCCCCATCAGGAAGACAGTGGGAATGAAGGAGCACCAGATCGCACCTCCTGGACCTAGTAGTCCAGGTTGTGGGGAACACTAAGGAGCCTGCTTCTAAGTCCCCAGGGGAACCTGTGTTCAAGCTCCACTCCTGCCAGGATCTAACATAGAGGGATTGAAATTGGGACAACCTAGTGCTGATAGTGCAATAATGCTAGCACTCTCAAGCAGTAACCCTGTGCATCGTGGGGGGAACCGTGCACACAGGAACAGGCACAGTCCCCAAACCAACCAGGGATCTTGACTTAGCTTGTAAATTAGTAGGTAAGGTCATGTGTATTCTAGTATGTATTTATTTATATGGCATGACTCCTAAATCCAAATGCATCATTCCTGATCTTGCAACATCACTGATAATGATGAGTGGGGAGAGATAGTGGGCACTGGAATGGCACCAAGAATCACCACCCAGAAACTCCAGGAATACCTGGGCTCTTTCTTCTTCCTAGGGGGTGCTGAAAAAGAGAGCCACAATGCATTGAACAAAGAGTATGAAATGCAAGATGGGAGACCGACATGGGAAAGGGGTGGGGACAATATGTGAGGTAGTCACTTAAAATGTAGCCACACAAATGATTGTCTTGACATGCGATACATATGGGTGAGTGGAACGCGTGCACACATTTACTCCATGGTTATCATGCCAATTGTTAACACCCCATAACAGTACACATTGAAAGTACTTATGCTAACTTGCATAAAATTAGATGGTGGTTTCAGCACTGAAGAACAATGTTGCTTTTTTATGTTAGCATGCAAAGCCTGAAGCCAACATAGGTCTTTTTTGGGTTTTTTTCTATTTATTTTTAGTGTGTTTCTAATTTCTTCCTTTTCCCACGAGCCCTTTCGGGTAGCAAATTTAGCTCAGTCTTGTCAGATTTAGAAAAAGAATAACTTCTTTTATCTCCAATTCAAGCCTGAATATTTTGTTTTAATAGCTTAGTTGATATTTAGATTAGTTTCTGTTGAAACGATAAGGCTGTGTCACTTTGAGATGGAGTGCAGTCTTACTATTTCTTTTCTTTCTTCCTTTTTCTTCCCCCGCCCCCTCCCCATAGGTCATGGGAATAGAGCTCCCAGTTATGTTTAGATCACTCATTCACTTATTTCTTTTTTTAGTATTTTAAAACCCTTTTATGGTTTCCCTTCTACTGTTTTGTTTGGCAGAGAATTTGTGACTGAAAACAGCCAAAAGAAAAAGTTCCACAGTAGCAAGGTGCCATATAAAACAGGATCCCACACCTATAATCCAAATGGCCAGAAATGATAAATATCTGCCATTAAAATGCTTATTTTGTAAAACATTTTATTGCAATTTGAAAGTTAATAGCTTATCCTACCTGTTAAAATAATTAAACCTCTTCTTATAGGAGAAATTGCAATGGGACAAACTTATTACATAAAACATTATCTGGAATTGGCAGTTTCATAGTGGCTAAGTCACAATGGTATTTTAGTTTTAAGTCATGGTCTAACACTTAAAAATGCTGAATTAGTTCCAGTATTTAACATTTAATTATTAATTTGGTTTCCAAGTGTAAGGATGTTATTTTTATTTGAGTACTGAGAGCTTGTGCTTGAATCTATGGAGCATAGTAGACATTGCATTTTAGGTGGTTTTTCATTGCTAGATGGTGATACTAATTGGCTTTATGTAAAAACTAATACAAATAATTGTTTATGGCCAAATTCTGGTCTGAAAATTACAAAGAGCTGTGTGGTTAAAAGCCTTTTCTTCTTTTTTTTCCTTCTAATTATTATTATTTATTATTATTTTATTTTATTTTAGTAATAATAATACATTAATATATCAGCCCCAGGTGTTGCCAGTCTAATCCCTGCAGCAGCTCCAACATGGTAGGAAACTGCATAAAAGTAGCCCTGTATCTAAAAGACACAATGTTGTTATTATTATTAATGATATTTATTTATATAGCACAAGCACTATGTCTGGTGCTGAACAGTCATGATTAGAGAGTGGTCCCTGATCCAAGGAGTTTATAATCTAGAGTGGGCAGCAAGAGGGAAGGGTAGGTATATATTCCTGAAGCCGAGAAGCTTCAGGTGCATTTCACTTTACAGTTTATTTGTATCCCGCGCTCTCCTAACCATGTTAGCTCGAGGCGGCTTACAAAGCAAATCAGGGTAAACATCCCACACAGGGGAGCCCCTACAGTCCAATAATACAATACATAATCAATATAACCCATCATCCCCACATAATAACAATAATAAGTACACTCACTAAATACATAATCAATGAACCCCACTGATAAAACTCAGCCACTTAGACTGCTCTCTGCTCCCACCAGAGAGACATTCCTCCCTTCATTACCATCCCTGCTGCCACCAGGGGAAGTAATCTACCTCCATCTCCACCCCTCTCTCACCGGGGGGAGATATCCTTTCCAGTTTTATCAATAACATAGGCCTATTCCTCCCACACAATACCACCTCTGGGCCCCGCCGACGTGCCCCTTCGGCACAATGACATGGGGAGCGACCCGGAAGTTACTGTGTCCCTGCGCCTGCACGGGGGGGGGGGGGGAGGAGAAAGGATTCCCTGGCCCCCAGCTGGAAAAATGGGGACCCCCTCCCCCTATACCCAATACCGGGTGAGTCCGAGTCCATAGGGTGGGAGGGGAGAGCTGCTGGACCTCGCTCGAACACTGCCGCCAGCCGCGGCATCCTGCTCCCCGGGCTCTGCTGCGTCGCCTCCGGCCGCAGACTTTCTGTCAGCCACCTCCTCACTCTATGCATCTTCTCCATATTCTGTTCTCTCTCACAAGCACCCAGCTTCCTTCCTGCATGGGCCTAGTTTAGTTACAAGGAAGGAGGGGGAATCCTGAAGGATGAGACAATATAAGGATAAGCATCAGTAAGCATTATGGGGTAGCTGGGGGAAGTTAGGGAAGACCTGATGGAAGCGTAGGTTTTCAGGAGGGATTTGAAGGTCATGATTATGACCTTTCTCCCTCCTTGGCACAGCCACAAGGGCAGTGGCTAAGTCTCAGTAAAGAGAGGGGGCTACTTTCTTTTTGCTCCCCAGGGTCAGGAGGCAGAAGGGGAGAAGGTCACATATACACACACCCGAGACTAAGTAAGCATGTGTCTGCGTGAGAAAGCAACAGGAAGACTATGGGCTTCGTTTGGGGTGCGTGTATATGACAGAGTGAAATTGTGTTCCCAGGTCTGTGTGACAGTGTGAGTTTACTTTTGTTTGTAAGAGAGACTGAAATGTGTGTGCCTGGGTCTGTGTGTTGGTGGGGGGAGGGCAATTGCATTGTGCATTCAGGTCACCCACCTGCCCCCTTGTGTTCTTTTCCCAGCATTTCCACTTTACGCCCTTTCATTCCTTATCTTGCTCCCTATCCCTTCTGCCTTTCCCCTTTGTCCCTGTGCTGTGTTGTACGGCTCAGTGTGGCGCCATTTTGCGCAGGCGAATTGAAAAGAATACATTTTTGTGTATGCACAAAAAGTAGTTGCATTCAGGGCAGGCTTTCCTGAAGCTCAGTCCATGTTCCAAAGCACTCGGATCAAAGTGGGTGGATACATCAGTGATAGAATCCACCTGATGATGATTAGCATTAACTTGCATTTTTCCTGGTGCACAAAACGTTGTTTGGAGACTTTTTTTCTTCTTGCAAATACATTTCAGAATCTGAAAATCTCAGATTATTGAAATAAATTTCAGGTGGTATGGGTTATTACTAGGGCTGAAATGAGATTTCACAAAAATGGGAATTCCCATTGAATTCCCAGTTCCCGATACCATCTCGGGCAAATCAAGGATCTCTTGGTACTTGGGAATGTCTTGATTGACCTTTCATTTTGTGATTTACCAATAATTTGTAATTGTAATACTGTCAATTTCAAGTCCTGAGAGGCAATACCAACACAATATCACATTTCTTCTATCTTCCCTGCACTCCATTTCCCCTTGTATTTCCTTGTCACTCATCAGCTGGTATATAGATTCCTTTAGAAATCTACAAAACCAGTTGCAGAGTGGTTAAAGCAAAGGGAACAACACAGAACAAGAATTCTTATTGGAGGCACTGGAATGGAGATTAAAGGGCGCTGGACGGAGGTTAAAGGGTGGACTGTTCACACGATTGGCTAAAAAATGCAGAAACAATGAACCCAGAGGTAAAATGGTACCCTTGGCAATGCGGTAAAAAATAAACGAATGGTACGCAATACATGGTAAATAGTAAATAGAAAGTTGGTAAATCGGGACGGCATGTTACGGCATTACAAGAATCGACAAATTATATTGGGTTTGGGAAATCATCAGGAAATCAATCCTGTTTTCCGAGATGGTGAAATTACAAGCAAATAATTGGCTCCTTGTTTCAGCCCTAATTTATTACTTTCAGTATGGTGAGGGGGATTTTCTAAAGTTTAAATCTAAAACTTCCACACTATGGTCCTTTTCACACAGGCACTCTTAACACTGATAAAATGGGTGTTACATTTTATTAGACATGTTGCAGGGCTGCAGGTGTGCTCTGTGGGTGCCCTGCAACATGTTTAATAAAATGTAACACCAATTTTATCAGTGTTAGAGTGTCTGTGTGAAAAGGGCCTATTAAGGATACAAAGACTCTGTAGAGTAGTTTAGGTTAGTAATTTGTCACAATTTAATGTTTTTATAATTTGAAGGGACAATTCCTTTCTCTTTCCCAACAGGCCAAATTAAAATTATTTACTATTATTTTTTATCATATACATACAACACTTTTAGTGTGCAAAATGCTTTACAATCTGTATTCAGTTTACCATCACAATAGCCCTGTAAAGTAGGTCAATATTCCCATTTTATGGATGGTGAACTGAGACTGAGAGATAGTGATTTGACCACCACTACCCAGTGAGTTTTTGACTAAGATGAAATGTGAGCCCTGGTCTCCCAGGCCCATGCCTAGCATCATCCTGTCCACTGGACTGGACTGACTCTCTGGCTACACTAGCTTTTCAAATGTGAGAGAGATTCCATCTAAAATTTTATATATTGAAAAACTTAACTGATGAATAAAAATATAAAACTACTGCTACTTTGTGACCTTAACAAATGTTATCTGCACTGGTGTAGTTATCCACCTAAGACTGTTTTCAGCAGTGTCGCGCTCTTTATTGAAATTAGTATTAAAGCAAGGATGTAGAAGCAATTATACTAATTTCTTCTATTCTAATCACAAGATAAGGAATGATTTCTAAATGGTACAGAACAAAATGGAGAACAAATTTTCAGCAGGCTGACTGACTAGTATTTATTTCATTTGAATCCTTCCCTATCTTCCTTAAATGTTTGTGATTACTCTGTCTTTTACCTCCTTTGAAAGTCAGTGGAATTGGTTGCAAGCTAAAATCTAGCACATATTGGTCAGCTGTGGTTCCCAGAAGTGGTTTTCAAACTGAGGGTCAAATTCAAAATTTGTGTGGGCTACCATGCCCTTTGTGGAGATGGCTATATCCTGGTGCATGTTCATTACAGGCTAGCAATAGCTTCACAAGGTGGGTGACTTTGGTCCTTTATAGTACGCCAGGGAAGTGGGGAGAAGTGGGGAGATGACCGTTATGCAGACGTGTTGGCTGCGGGAATGCATTATGATCCTCTCTGTGCACACCTCCAAGATCACTATAGCACTGGCAGGGATAAAAAAAACTGGTTTGTTGTAGCAACATAGGTAGGTTCCACAGCCCAGTTGTGGACACTTCCACAGCCTCGCAGAACACAGTTAGGGAACAACTGCTATACAGGATCAGGGCCTCTGTATTCAGCACTAGTGGTGTGCATTAGGGACCCTTGTCATTATTCATTTTTGTGTTTTGTTTTCATTATTAAAAACTCGTTATTCATTCTTGTTAATAATGAAATTTCATTATTCTTTATTGGTGTTGGTATCGGTATCGCACGAAACCAAAAAATTTGTTTTCGGTTTTGTTTCAATTTGTGTGTGTGTGTGTGTGTGTGTGTGTGTGTGAGGAGTGCCAGTGGCAGAAGTGCCAGCAGACTGCATCTCATTACAACCCCCCACCCCCGCTGAGGAAAACGAAAATGAAACGGAAAACAAAATGTTTGGTTTTGTGCAATACCGACACTAACAACAAAATTTTGTTATTGATTTCATTATATCACTTTCATTTTTGTTATTGTAATAATGAAAATGATGTGTAAACCCCTATCCATCAACTCTCTGCTACATATCAATCTCTCCCTCTCTATTAGGTCATTTCCATTGACTTTCAGACACGCCACTAACCTTAAGAAGACCACTCTTGACCCCTCCGACCCGTCCAACTATTGCCCTATTTTGCTCCTATCCTTCAGTTCCACGCTCCTAAAGGAGGGTTTCTACGTGTGCTATCTTGATTTCTTCTCTTCATATTCCTCCCTTGAGCCCTTCAGTTGGGCTTCCACCGTCTCCACTCTGCCCTTGCCAAAATCACAATGACCTAAGTCTATGGGCCGCTACTCCATTCTTCTCCTTCTCGATCTCTCTGTTGCCTTTGACACTGTTTGACCATGGCCTTCTCCTGGATTTCTATGCTCCCTTGGTTCCCAGGACTCTATTCTCGACTTGTTCTCTTTGTATCTCTCAAACCTCTCCTTCAACATTTCTCTTGCTGGTACCTCCTCTGTATCACTTCCCCTCTCTGTGGGAGTCCCCCAAGGTGCTGTCCTGGGCCCCCTTCTCTTCTCCCTTTACATTCTTTCTCTGGGTAAACTCATTGAAACTCACGATTTACAGTATCACCTGTACGCTTATGACACACAACTCTCTTTCCACTCCTGCGCTCTCCCCCTCTATCCAGTCTCATATTGCTGACTGTCTTGCTGACATCTCTACTTGGATGTCTCACTGCCAACTCAAGCTTATTATGGCCAAGACCTAACTCCTTATCTTTCCCCCCAAAACATTCCCCTCCTACTTCCCTCTGAGTTTTCATTGAGGGTGTCACCATCCAGCTTGTTCCTGAGGTGCGTAGCCTGGGATTCATCTTTGACGCCTCATATCCAGACTGTTGCTAAATCCTGTCATTTCACTCTGTATAATATTGCTAAAATCTGGCCCTGTCTATTGCCACCGCAAAAACCCTAGTCCATGCTCTAGTCATCTCTCGCCTTGACTACTGTAACTTCCTCCTTACTGGTCTCCCCTGTTCTGATCTTGCCCCCCTCAACTCAGTTCAGTGTGATGCTGCTACAGTCATCCACCTTGCCTTTGCTTTTACCATGTTCAGCCCCTCCCCTCCGCACTGCACTGGCTCCCTCTACGGGAACGCATTCAGCACAAGCTCCTGATCTTCACTTTCAAGGCTCTTTGTGGCCTTGCTCCCCCATATCTCTCCGCTCTTGTATCCCACCACACTCCTGCCTGGGAGCTTTGCTTCTCTTCTGCCCTCACATGCTCATGACCCCCTTGCTCCTTTAAACATCTTTGCCCCTTCTCTTTTGCTGCCCCCCACGCCTGGAACTCCCTCCCTGGATACAATTGTTCTGCTCCCTCCCTCCCAACTTTCAAATCCCTCCTGAAATCCTACCTCTTCAGGCTTTCTCTAGTTCATCATGAGTAAAATTGCATCCTTTTCCTCCCCTCACTCAAAATCTAGTCCCTGTAACTAAGTTACTATGTTAGTTCCCTGTAACTAAGTTAAGCATGTGCAACTGCATCATCTCAACCTTATGAATGTATCCTTGTCTCTCCCAGTGTTCACCTCTCCCCTGTGTCCCCCTTCCTTGTGTCTCGTATATTGTAAGCCCCCTGGGGCAGGGACCTGTCTATAATTATTGATTGTTCAGTGCCAAGTACGCTGCTGGCACTATATAAATAAAAATAAGTAAGACACAGCAAAGTGCATTATGGTCCAGCACTGCAGTCAGTGTTGTTATAGTATTATTTCCACTTTATCTTTAAAATCTGAATTGCATCAATCCTTAAAAAAGGGTTGCGGGAACCTTTTTCCTCACAGTGGACCACTTTAAGAATTAGTACAAGCCCAGAGTGCCACGTAGAGGTTGGGCCCGAGGTACGTGAGAGGTGTACTCAAGAAAAGGAGGGTTCAGATCATGAATCTGTGCCATGGATCTGTTCCCATCCTTATGTGCAGGCCCTCATCTCTACTCCCTTACCCTGAGCTCAGTTTTTCCATGTTTGGGAGTAGGAACTAGCCAGATTCAGGAAATGGAAGGAGGCCACATAATAATAACTTGCCACAGGTAGCATTTGGCCCCTGGGCCTGAGGTTCTCCACCCCTGCCTTAAATGTTTATATAACATTGATAATAGAGTAAACAGATAACTGTTTAGTCCATATAACTTTGAAAAATAAATATGAAATCTTTCTGCATTGAAGATGGCGGATCACACAGAAGTAATGAGAGGTATCGAGCGTCACCCTGGGGTCCGATATCCTGTACTCACTCCCAATCTTCATGGTTTCCATGCTGCTGTAAGTATATTGTTAGAGTGTGTCTCTGTTAAGTTCTGCATGATTCAAACACATTCGGCACATCCATAAAGTAGCTATTCAATGTCATTCAGAACTCAGGCTGTATAATTTTAATGATGTCAGTTATTCATGGAGCAAAGTAGCAAATTTCATGAGCAATGTTGAATTTCATAAGCATCTGTTTTAACAGCCATACAATGCTTTACAAGGTGACAGAAAGTTTTGATACATACCTGAAAAATGAAACCAAAAAAATTCCCTTTCTCATTTTGTTGGAGTTTCTGTCCTCCTCCATGATTTCAGCTTGACTTTCTTGGAGTCAGCTAGCCTGCTTTGAGTCTCTCTCAGAACAATCCTGCAGAACAGACCAGTGAGAGCAAAAAAGAACAGATAGAAGAAGCAAGCACTGGAGCTTAGAAAAAAGGGAACTTAAGTTTTCTCAAAGGAACTGTCCTTTCTTTCATGGGAGAAAGTTTCAAGGGGGAGAGTTTTCTCCGCAACTAAGGGCGCAATCAGATGTGCGCTTAATTCGCACAGCAGCGGCGGCATCGTGCGATTTTAAAACAACGCACACTCCCGGGTTGGTGTGAATGCACCAATTCAACGTAATGCGAACTGTCAAAGTGCGCTCAGAGCAGCTTTTAAAACCGCACTTCGACAGTTCGCATTACGCTGAATTGTGCGTACTAGGTGCATTCACACCAACCTGGAAGTGCGCGTTGCTTTAAATCGCACAATGCCGCCACAGCTGCTGTGAGAATTAAGCGCACATCTGAATGCAGCCCAACTTTTCCCTCTTCTCCCTGCTGCTACCAGTAATTCTGCCTTCAGGGAAGGCTTCCTGTTTCAATCTCTTAAGAGGGACAAACAAGGAAATTAATACTATAGCAGCAAGTGCTTAGGGAAGGTTTGGATCAACTTTCTCATGTTTCCCTATGACTTCCACAGGATCTACTATTACATGATGCTATGGCAAATTGAAGCCTATTCTATTTTATATTGCAAATTGAATATGAATATTGAATTGAATATGGAAAATTGAAACCTATTCTATATTATATTGAAGTGCTATTCTAATTGTTTTCCAAAGGCACATGGTAGGCCTATGGAGAAAGTCTTAGTTCTAACATTCATTTTTCTCAGTGTGTTGTTTTTTTGTTTTTGTTTAAAAAACAAACAAACACTTGGCAGAAAACTGAATTTAATGTTTTTCACAGGAACAGTTAAGTATTTTCTGCAAACTCCTATGAGTGAAAAGAGTATATAGCTTCTGGTTCTGATCCTGCACTTGGTTCTGTTTGGGTCAAATTACTATAGTTGGATGGAACATTACTGACGTTTCTATTGCTGCTCTGAGTCAAGGGATGTTGAACCTTTTCCCTTGTATGGGCCACTTTGAAAATGAGTCCACTCAGCCAAATAACAGGTGGATGCAGGGGTGTGCTGAGAATGGGGAAATATAAGTAGAGGGTCCAGATCATAGATCTTTGCCACGGATCCATTCTCTGTTCTTGTGTTCATGCCCTCATCTATGTTCCCTTTCCATGAGCTCACTTTTTCAGTGCTTGAGAGTAGAGACTATCTCATGGGCCAGATAAGGAACTGGAAAGGGTGCCAAATAAAAAATAGTAACAGATCTGGTGCATGTACTGATGGTTATCCTCTAATATAGTAAATGTACCAGTTTTAGAGGGCCTACCATGAACTAATTGCAAAAGAAATAATTTTGGTATTGTCATGTTCAGAAAAGACGCTTCCATAGCATATCAAAAGTTTGGATACCTACCTTGAAGTGAAATGACTTTTATGACATCATTGCAAATGACTGCCAAAAAAAATGAAATAATTAAAGAATGTGCAAACTTTTTTGTTTGTTTCAAAATAAAGAGTTTACCATGCAGAATATGAAAAGGAAATTAATTTCAATGCCTCTGTAGTTAGGAAGATTGTTTGGGTGACAGGAAGTTAAAAATCTCATGCAATAACAAGTAAAGGATACAGCAAAGGATGTTGGAAACAAAATACTAGAAACTATGAGTGGGAAAGAGCAACAAAGCTGTACAGATGACAACTAAACAAATACTGGGTGGTGAATAGGTATGACTGGATCCGTTTCTTTTGTTCCGAAGATTTATAACTAGTGCTCGAAGAATAGGAATCTCAGATTGTGAAAGTTTCTGGTAAAAACTTTGTGCCTATCCAGCAGCATTATTTGATGAGTCTTTGCTGTTTCAAGCTCCAAACAAACCAGAGCTGTCAAAATCAATTACGTTGAAGTGCAACATTGATGACCAGCAACAAGTTGTCATTAAGGGGACAATTAAATATGTTTTAGATGGAAGCACTCTTCTGCATAGAATTCTGTGGACAAAGAATGAGCATAGAATTCCATGGACAAAGAATGAGAAGTGACGACATTGAGCGTTATGTAACTTATGTAGCAAAAAAATATTTAAAAATACCTCAATGCAACCATTGTCTTTGATGGCTATAAAAGTGGTCCCTCAAAGACATTGCATGTATGAAACGGACACAAAGTTTTATTTTCACTAGAAATGTAGTTGAAACTTAAGAATAACAGAACAAGATTTCTAAATGTATTGGCTGCACACCTTAGAGAAGGAGGATTCACTAGTAGTGTTCAAGCTCTGGGTGATGCTGATGTGAAAATAGTTCAGGCTGCTGTGGAATCCGGTCGTCATAGCAGATGCTACAGATCTCCTAGTGCTACTTCTCGAATTTATCAAGTAGAAAGCTGTACTTTTCTCCAGAGCCAAAGAAGAACAGAACGGGTGATTTCAGACGTTACGGCTGCTGGGATTGACTGCTGGCCGTGGTGTGGTTTGGACCGTGGGCAGCGGTGAAGGGGAGGGCGAACAGATGTTTCCCCCTTCACCCCCGCCCGTGGGGAACGAGACACCACGGCCCGCGGTCAATCCCGGTGGCCGTAACGTCTGTTGTGCAACCCCACCGCGGAGGGGGCGGGGCCGTGCGGCGCTGTGTGCGGCCGCACGGCCCCGCCCCCCAGCGTGATGGGCAGGAAGTGTGGCCTATCTGGCCGCACCGCCCGCCCGGGACCAGGAATGCGAACCCCGACCGTGGTGAAGGGTGAGTCAACAGACGTGACGAATCCTTCACTACGGCTGTGGTGGCCATTCACCACACTTCTGGACCCGCTCGTGTCCTCGGGTCCAGAAGTGTGGTGAATGCAAACGCGTTCCATGTTTGACTGTGGTGAACATCTGGCGGGTAGCAAACAGACGTTCACCACAGTCAAACGCAGCCCGCGTTTGACTGTGGTCGGGGCGGGGTGAATATTCACCCCGTCATGTCTGAAATCACCCCACATCTCAAATATAGCACATTCAAAGTATATTAAAAAATCTCTGGGTCAAGAAGTATGGGTTCTATCACTTTTTGCTCATGCAATAACAGGCTGTGATTCCACTTCCAGATTATATGGCAGAGGTAAAGGTTTGGCACTGACAAAGTTAATTGAAAATGAAGATTTCAGAGCTTCTGCAAATGTCTTTCTGCAAAAGAATGCAACAAAAGGTAACATTGAAGCATCTGAAGAAAAAGAGCATGAAATAACTCTAGATGAGCGTCGCAAAAACATTTTTAATCACAAAGCTGCTACGCTAGATCCTTTGTACACCCTGAGCAACTTAAACCATCATCTACTGCAGCAAAATATCACTGGGTGTTTTTACACACATGTTTCTCCTGCATGTTTGTTGTTACATCCTGAACTTTTTGTGTGTCTCTAAATCACTCACCCAGATCTTAAACATCCAGCTTTTTGAACTTCTGCGTAGAACTTTTCCCAGAACTTTTGTATGTAAAAAGTTCTCCTGGTAAACTTCTTTGCTCCAGGTAGCTGTGGTCACTTGGTTTCTATGGCAGCCTGTCACGTCTACAGCTGCGGCTACTTTAGGCTGCCTCAGGGCAGTGTTTGTGTGAGGAACGCATCCATGAACTGCCTTAGGAAAGTGTGTGTGTGAAAAATGCATCCGGAACTTACTTGTGGACTTGTAAACCCAGAAGACCGAAAAATCCGGAACTTTAAGGTGTGTGTGTAAAAATGCCCACTGTTACAGGGTGTATCATGAAGTACAAATATGTACAAGAGACAAACCAAGCCAACTTCATCGCTGAGGAATGGGGATGGAAAATCCGAGAGGGAATGATGTATCCGGCGATAACAGATTTTCCATCCATCACCACCATCATGGCTTAATGTTGTTAAATGTGTCTGCAGACTGTGAAACTTGTAAGTGCAGTTGCAGGAGAAATGGACTGTTATGCAGTTCGACATTTAAATTTGCAGTAGTGTGAAATGCTCCAATGGTGAAAAAAGTGAAGACACGTGTGATGAAGACGATGCTTAGAACATAGACATTTTGATAGACTTCTCATCAAGTCTAGTGCTTAGAAATGGCCTTTAAAACTTGGTGTTCATTGTTTTTATGTTCAGTCTTAAAAAAAATGTCTTTGATACCAAACATAACTTTTGAATTATTTTTGAAAAATCTAGACATCCTGTGTTGACACTGTTGGAAAGGCCATTTCACTTCGAGTTATATAAACTTTTATATGTTATAAGGAAAAAAAAATCTGAATTAAATGGTACCAGTTTAATTTCCTTTGCAGTTAGTACACAATCAATCCGTATATTAACTATACTACACCCCTGTTCTAGGGGCTTACAAGGCCACACTGCTAACTGCAGGATCAAGGCCTCATTGATGTGTGAGTATAAACTCCCATTTGAAGTAAAGAAAGTAAAGCTATTTGACATTGATATTTTTTACACTGTTGCTTAATATATGAAAATTTTAAAAAACACATCATCCATCAATAGCATGACAAGCCTATGCCAGTCACTGCAATAAATACATTCAAGTCTCACTATAATACACCCTACTTATTAATGAACCCCTGTTTATAACAACCCCAACTTCAAGAACCATTTCTGGCAATTTGCATATTGTTGAATCCTATTGTAGTGAACACCCTGAAATAATGCATATAAAAAGTGCCATACTGGGTTAGACCAATGGAAAGGTTGGCATCCAGCCCAGTATCCTGTCTTCAAGAGTGGACACCTTCGATTACTTCACGGAAGTACACACCCTGTTATAATGGAGTGTTCCATTCCTTGATAATTACTCTGAGCTGCCAACAGTCAGAGGTTATATCTTCTGACCATGATCCAATCCTTTTTTAAACACAGTTATGTTATTTGCCTTCACGACATCCTCTGGCAACAAATGTTACAAGCTAATTGTACATTTAGTAAAAAGTATTTCACTTTATTTAGTTTAAATCTGCTGCAATTAATTTCATAGTGTGTTCCTTAGCTGTACTATTTTAGAACCTTAAGGGTCATCCAGTCCAACCTTTTGCTTAGATGCAAGATGATAACAGTTCCCTGCCATCTTCTTTGTGGCAACCCTTTAGATATTTGAACACTCCTATTATGTCTTCAGTTCATCTTCTTTTTGGTAGGCTAAACATACCTTCAACTTTTTCTCATAAGACTTGCTTTCCAGACCCTTTATCATCTTTGTTGCCATCCTCTGAACCTGCTCCAAATTGCCACAGAGTGTTAACAAATGTAATGGTGACCTGCTTTGGCCCGCTGAGCCCTATTTTGGCCCACAAGCCACTGGCACCTTTGTTGTTGCGATGCCAGATGTTGGCCTGGAATTGCTCCTGGGTGTGTCAGTGGTGAGCCCAGGCTGTGATCCCGAATACTCCGCGATCCTGGCTCCAGACCTCTAGAATCACAGACCGAGCTATGGTCCGCCCAATTGGGCCATAGCAGACTACAGTGCGCTATCACATCTGTTGTAGCCCGTTGCCCACCATGACCCGGCCTGGATTGGCTCTGGCATGGCTGGCTGCCATCAAATGTGACGGTACCACAAGTGGCCACACAGGTTAAAGCCGTCATGCTGGATCCTGCATGCCAGATGTTACCCCAGGCGGGATTAGGGCTGTCTCCGGACCATGGCAGTTTTTAGCCCGGACTGTTACTTGGGCCCATCGCCAAGTCACAGCCTGAGCTAAGCGCTATTGCGGCCTGGGGAAGCCATCTCTGGATGGGGTAGAGCAGTTGATCACATTTGATTACCCGCTCTACCTGACCCTGGTCCGTGGCTGGGGCTGTTCTGAGTGTGAATGGCAGCCTCATAAGCCACCGCGCCTGCCCATAAGGGTGGTGGATGGGCTGCATTCAGCAGTGCGGGTGGTGGGGCCTGCGGACCCACATCTGCATGCTGCCCCACCATCTCCCTGCTCCCACCTGGGCACTCCCGCCCGGGTCACCGACATCTGTTCGGCAGCCAGGCCAGATCCTGCCCGAGGGTGAAGACTTACACCCTAGCCAGGATCAAAGTGTAGACTGTCAAGGTTGCCCATCCTGGCGGGGGACAGGGCTCTGCGTGCAGTGTGGGGACAGGAGCAGGTGGACACACATTTGTGTGTCTCCCCACCCTACCCAGCGGCCTTGCCACCAGCACGTTTGTTGTGCCACCTGACCTGGTCCAGACCATGTTGTCAGCAGTTTCCCAATTGGGGTCAGGTTGAGACGGCAACGCTATGCCATCACATTTGTAAAACCCAGTGTCCTCCTTAAAGAGGACATATGCCCTTCTTAGAGAGGAATAACTGCTCCCTTTTTACTTGTTCCACACCACTCATGATTTTGTAAACTTCTGTCATATTCCTCTGTCATATCTTCTGCATGATGAAGAACCCTAATCGATTGAGCTTCTCCTCATACAGAAGCTGTTCCATTCCTTTGATCTTTTTTGTTGCTCGTCCCTGTACCTTTTCCAGTTCTACTATATCTTTTCTTGAGATGGTGCAACCAAAGCTGTACGCAATATTAAAGGTGTGATCACAAATAGATTTATATTAACAGCATTATGATATTTTCAGTTTTATTCACTACCTATTTCTCCACATACCTCTGCATCCTCCTCCTGTTGGGTAGTTCTGCCATTGACCAATAGGAGGCAGATGACTAATTTTCTTCTGCGCCTGCGTCACTGGAACTACCCAGCCGCTTCTCCAGTCCGTCTTCTGCCTCAAGACTGGTAGGACGCTCTTTCGGAGCCTCAGATCTTTTAAAAAAAGCAGTTTGGCGGGCTTGAAGGGGCAGCAATCCTGGACACGGTCTCGGGTTTTCGCTCTTAGGCCACAGATTGATATTGAAGCCCCAGCCAGCTCCCTTGCACTGTGCTGGGGAGCGGGGGACACCGCGCAGATTTCCGCCTAGCGAACAGCACCAGCTGGGTGATTCCCCCCGCCTCAGAACGGGGTCAGCGCGGCTTGATCCCGTTCTCTTTACCAGAAGCCGAGATTTAGAATAATATAAAGAAGGATGAGCTCGACTGGTAAGGAGCCGGTTCACCCCTCCCCCACTGGCAGGGCGGGAACAGCCGCAAATGGAGGAGGCCCTCCGGAGTCGCAGGCTCCCTCCTTAAATACTATAGCCCAAACCAAACCATGGGCGAGATTTTAGTTTCCTTGAGGGAACTATCCCGGGCCAAGCAGGGAGCAAAGAGGAAAAGGGACCCCCCTTCCTCTTCAGGCAGGTCTGGTGCGAAACTCCTCAGGGCGGGAAAGCCCAAGGCGCCGACCAAGAAGCACAAGGCTCCACCAGGGGGAGCCAGGTCCCAGTTATTACTCTCTCCTCAGGGCTCTGAGGACGACGAGCAGCCAGAGGGTTCCAGCCAGGCCTTCAGCAATAGGGATCTGGCAGTTTCAGACTCAGACTCACTAGAGTCAGAGACAGGGTCTGTCCTGGAAGAGGGGGAATGGTCAGAATCTCCTGCGGACCCCAGAGACGGGGACAGACACTTTCCCGGTCAGGGTAGAGAAGAGCTTATGGGGCAGGTTATAAAAACCCTCCAACTCAAAGAGAAACCCCCCAAGGAGGCCTCCTCTGATTCGCAGGAGGAGGAAACAAGGGAGTTGCTTCCCTCCCTGCATGGCAGGGATCAGGGGCTGCCCTTAGACAAGGCCTTTGAAAGGTTGGTGCTAGAGGAGTGGAAGCACCCTGACAGATCTTTCAAGATGAACAAGGCACAGGATTTGCTTTATTCATTCTCTAGAAAAAAGGAGCCCCTGTTTAAGAGCCCCAAAATAGACGCAGCAGCGGCCTCGCTGGCTCGTCAGACTGTGTTCCCAACTGAGGGAGATTGCCACCCTAAGGACCCTACAGATAGGGGCGTGGACTCTGCTCTGAGGAGAACTGGAGGCTGCCTTCCGCCAGCTTTATCTTGTACGTAGGCTGCGTCCGTATGTCTCTGGCCCGGACCTGGCCTCCCTCATCCATGCCTTTGTCACCTCGAGGCTCGACTACTGCAATGCGCTCTACGTGGGGCTTCCCTTGTTCTTGGCTCGGAGGCTGCAGCTGGTGCAGAATGCGGCGGCTCGTCTTCTGACGGGGACGGGTCGCCGGGAGCACATTACACCGGTGCTCCGAGCTCTGCACTGGCTGCCGATAGTGTGCCGGGCCAAGTTCAAGGTCCTAGTGATGATCTATAAAGCCCTATACGGTCTTGGCCCCTCATACCTTAGGGACCGCCTCGCCCTTCGCGCCCCGGAGCGGCTCCTGCGGTCTGCCGGGGGTGCCCTCCTGGAGGTCCCCCGTGTTAAGCGGGGGGCCACGATGGAGCGAGCATTCTCGGTGGTAGGACCGCGGCTGTGGAACTCCCTTCCGGAGGAAGCTCGCCTGGCCCCAAGCCTTTTAACATTTCGGCGGAACTGTAAGACCTGGCTGTTTGCCCAGGCCTTTGGGAGGGAGGGTGGGGAGGGATGATTTTAGTCCCCCACCCATTTAGTTATCTGGTTATTATGTTTCTAGCCCTGTTTTATATGATATGTTTTATATTTATATTTTAAAATGAATTTTAATGTTTGATGTTGACTGTTGTGAGCCGCCCCGAGCTGCACTGCAGGAGGGGGCGGGATATAAATCTGTAAAATAAATAAATAAATAAATAAAACTGTAGACTGCAACGCAGTTTCTCTCAAAGTTAATATCGTGGCCTCTTATGTCTCCAGGGCACTCATGTCTTGGATGCAGGAGGCTCAGGACCCTGATAAATCTGATAGGAGGGCTCAGAAACTATCTTCCCTCATTTGTTTGGCTTCCGCTTTCCTAGTGGATGCTACGACAGATGCCCTGGTCTGGTCTGCCAGATCTATGGCGAATGAAATAGCAGCCAGGCGTAGGGTATGGCTGCGTACCTGGCAGGGAGACTCCATGGCCAAGAACCTCCTCACTTCAGCCCCTTATAGGGGCACCAAGCTCTTTGGGGTGTCCCTAGATAAGGTGCTGGAGGAAACTAACCTTAAGAATAGACCCAAGACCCTACAACAGATCACACCAAAAAGGGGATTTTTCCGGGCTATCCCTTCAGATTCAGGGGATTTGGGGGCCCATCTAGACAGGCTCATTTTCAGGGCTCCAGAACCCACTCAGCAAACTTCTCCTTTCGAGGGAGGGGCTTCAGAGCAGGGAGATTTGACAGGCATAGGTCTAGGGGACTTGCTGCCAACCAATCCAAACAGGAAGCCTAACTATGCCTCCGGGGAGGTAGGGTGCAGGCTTCAATGTTTCCAGGCAGCATGGCTCAACTCTGTGACAGACTCTTGGGTCCTAGCTTGTGTCTCAAGGGGTATATGATAGATCTGGAGCGAACTCCAAGGCCAAGATTCCTAGCCTCTCCAGTGCCAAAAGACCTCACAAAACACAGGGCCCTGGCAGGAGAAATCCAGAGATTGGCAGAGATTCAGGCAGTGGAACAAGTCCCCATGGCGGAACCTTTCTCCGGCATTTATTCCATTCTGTTTCTAGTTGCCAAGAAACAGGGAAAATGGAGAGCCGTGTTAGATCTCAAAGCCCTGAACAAATATGTGAAGAGAAAGAGGTTCAAGATGGAGACTATGGCGTCAATATGTCAGAGCCTGCAAAAGAACGACTGGATGGCATCTCTGGATCTCAGAGAAGCCTATCTGCACGTGCCAATCTGGGAGCCACACAAGAAATGGCTCAGGTTCTCATACAACGGGGAGCACTGGCAGTTCAGAGCTCTGCCCTTCGGGCTGTCGTGTGCTCCCAGAGTCTTCACGAAGATCTTAGTTCCCCTCATTGCCAACCCTCGCAACAAGGGAATACACATTTATGCTTACCTGGACGACCTGCTAATCAGGGCCAACTCCGCGTCCAGAGCTCAGACGCACCTGAATGTCCCAATCCAGTACTTGGAGCAACACGGCCTGCTGATAAACACCAACAAGAGTCACCTAACACCAAGCTGCAGACTGGAGCATCTAGGGATATTGGTGGATACCACCTTAGACCGCGCGTTCGTTCCCCCAGAACGGCGGGACAAGATCAGGTCGTTAATACACCAGTTGAAACTATAGCGATGCATGAGACTCAAGCGGCTAGAAAGATTACTGGGACTACTGATTTCCTGCATCGGACAGGTGATTTGGGGACGTTTCCACCTTCGTCCCTTGCAGAGGCAGCTATAGGGTTTTCAAAGAGAGCTTATGCTGGGGCTCAATCCCTGGGTCCCCATCCCACGAAGCCTAAAAGCCTCAATGTCCTGGTGGTTAAGGCCAGAGACGCTCCAGGAAGGCGTTCCCCTTACAAAACCAACAAAGACAGTAGTAACAACGGATGCCAGCCTCCAGGGATGGGGAGGCCATTCAGGAGCGCATTCAGTCCAGGGAATCTGGACTCAGAGGGATGCGGACAAGAAGATTAGCCTCCTCGAATTGAAAGCCATTCGCCTCGCCCTCAAGCAGCTGGCCCCAACATTTCCCTCATGACACCTCCTGGTGTATACAGACAATGTGACGGCAAAGGCCTATCTCAACCACCTGGGGGGGGGGTCAAGATCGCTGCAGTTGCACCGGGAAGCAGTGAAACTCTTCTCATGGGCCCAGATCCACTTGAATTCAATAAAGGCCCTGCACATCAGAGGACAGGACAATATTCAGGCCGACTGGCTGAGCCGCCAGACCTTGGAGCCACACGAGTGGATGTTGGACAGATCTGTGTTCCAACAGGTAGTAGAGTGGTTCGGCCTACCACTAATGGACCTCTTCGCATCGAAGGACAATGCCCAGCTTCCCTGATTCTACACATGAGTGCGCTGCACCGACTTGGAGGGGATCGATGCCCTAAACTGTCCCTGGCCCAGAGGTCTTCTGTACGCCTTCCCTCCTTTTCCCCTGATCCAGAGGACAATAACCAAAGCGGTCAGGGAACAGGCATGCCTGATATTGATAGCACCATGGTGGCCCAGGAGGCCATGGTTTTCCGAACTGATAGAGCTCAGTCAGTCTCGGTACCACCGGTTGTCACTACTGCCGACATTGCTCTCCCAGGGCCCAGTCTACTCAGAGATCCAAGCGTTACAACTAACAGCATGGCGCTTGAACGCTCAGCATTGAGGGCGAGGGGATACTCGGAGGCGGTCCTTTCTACTATCCAACTGTCAAGAAAAGCTGCCACCAGAAGAAGCTATAGCGCTACATGGAAAACCTTTGCTACCTGGTGTATCCAGCAGGAGTACGACCCTGTGAAGGCAGGGGTGTCTCAGGTGCTAGACTTCGTGCAACAAGGGCTAGATAAGGGCCTCAGGGCTAACACACTAGCCAGACAGGCAGCGGCTATAGACTCAGTCCTCAGGACCATGGCAAACAGAGTGATTTCCTCCCACAGGAATGTTAGGAGGTTTCTACGAGCAGCCAGAATGATCTCGCCTCCAGTAGTGCATAGAGTCCCCTCTTGGGACCTCAACTTGGTGCTGGAGGTTCTGACCAGACCCCCCCTTCGAGCTACTGAAGCATGTCTCATTATATTTTTTTACTCTGAAGGTCATCTTCCTGGTGGCAATAACATCGGCAAGACGAGTTTCCGAGCTCGGAACCCTATCTATGGAAGACAATTTCTGCATTTTCCAGAGAGATTCAGTCACCTTGAGATTAGTTCAGGCCTTTTTGCCAAAAGTTAATTCGTGGTTCCATAGATCGCAGGAAGTGTTACCCTCTTTTTGCCCCAATCCAGTGCACCGCAGGGAAAGGGTCTGGCATACCCTGGATGTACGCCGGGCCCTGAAGGTCTATTTAAATAGAACCAAGAGTTTCAGGCAGTCATTCCGTACGTTCGGTGGCCACGTCCTATGCCTTTAAGGCAAGGGCCTCTTATGAAGAAATTTGCAGAGCCGCTACCTGGGCCTCGATCCACACGTTCATGAGGCACTGCAAAATCAATTTGCTGCAGTCAGCTGAGGCTGCCTTTGGCAGGCGGTACTGGAACCTCGCAGTGCTGCTGGCTCCCACCCTTAAGATTGTTCTCAGGTGGCTTGGGTACATCCCAACAGGAGGAGGATGGAGAGGTATGCGGAGAAAGGAGAATTGGTAACCTACCTTAGGTGAATTCCTTTCTCTCATACACTCTGCATACTCCTCTGACCCTCCCTGCCATGCAGCAGATTGAGTAGCAGGGAGGTTTTTGGGCTCCAGTACCTCAAAAAAATGTGTACATAGTTAGAACCGTTTTTTATCTGGTTGATTGTCTAGTTTGTGGGGGGGGGAGAGTTATTAACAATTATTACTTCTAGTGTTTCACCGGCTGATGGGCATGGTCTTGTCAGCTGTGGGACGAACTGGAGAAGCGGCTCGGTAGTTCCAGTGATGCAGGCGCAGAAGAAAATTAGTCATCTGCCTCCTATTGGTCAATGGTAGAACTACCCAACAGGAGGAGTATGCAGAGTGTATGAGAGAAAGGAATTCACCTAAGGTAGGTTACCAATTCTCCTTTCTCAATAATGCTTAACTCTCTGTTTGCCTTCTTGACTGCTACTGCACATTGAGCTGATGTTTTCAGTGATGGTCTCAATATGCTGATAATTCTAATTCTGATATAATGGACTTCTTGTTTAGTCTGCTGCAGGTTTGTTATATTGTAGCTTATTTTATTAACACTATTTTTGCATCACTTTTTATAATGTATCATGTAAATTTAGCATCCGTGACTCCCGCGCTTAATTGCTAAAGACTACTGTGGCAACTGCAGTCCTAGGAAGAGCAAGCATGCCCTGTTAAAGTGAAATTCATTTGGTTGTAATGAATGAGAGAAAAATTAGTTTCACTTAATCAAGTGTTTGTAGTTGCATTTTCTGGAATTCTGTATTTCAGATTGCAGCTGGGGCCACAGAGGTGTCTATCTTTGGTGCCGCATCTGAGTCTTTCAGCAAAATGAATATAAATTGCTCCATAGAAGAAAGCATAGAAAAATTTGATGAAGTTGCTAAATCAGCAAGAAATATGTGTATTCCAGTGCGAGGGTAATTATAAGCTTCACAAGTAGTTCCATTTTATAAAGTGCAGCTGTTGGTATAACTTCATAATCACATAGGTATTTAGTAAATAAAAATTGATGCTGTCAGGTATTTTATATATTTTAAATTAGTTTAATTGACATGAATCTCCATTGTGTAAAATAGTATTTTCTAAACGTGTGAAGATGTTGCTTAAATATTATTTTTGACCATTGCTTTAGTAATTATTGATAAATTTAGCTTAGTTAGGAAACAAGGAAAGTTAACTTTATATATTAGTTGACATTCCAGGCTTAAGGACTAACTGTTGCAAAAACTGTCATCATTAACCTCAAAATAGTTTTGATTTTATGCTACTGTATATAGTGACTGGTAGTAACAAAATATTTTTTTTCTGAGTCACAGGCAATTAGCAGATATACTTTTGTCTTGCTTACTAATTGATAGCACTGCTATCTCCTTTTCCATTGCTACATGTAAGTCAAATTTTAATAGTTATATAGTTTGCATATATAATAATTCCATAATAAATTCACTCCTACAGTGAAAGGGAGACAAGTTACTCTAGCAAATCTACAGAACGAAATTAGTAAATTTAATATCTGACTAGTCGTCACTCATGTACTTGTCTTTCCCCAAAATACTAAAAATTCCCCTTAAACATATGTCTGTTAACCATCTCTGTTTCCTTATTACACTTTCTGTCCCACTGTGAACATTTGCATATTTTAGGCTTATCCTAGGTCAGCAAAAGCACTCCCAACACAATCCTGGTGTCAGATCTATATTCCAAATGGATGACAATTTGTCCTCTGACCTGAAGGTTTAATAATCTAGAGGTAATGCTCTGTGTGGTCAGCCAACAGCCACTATAAACCTTAGATAAAACAATGTTGAGTACAAGAAAAATAAAAATTCACCACTGGAAGGGTGTAAGCAGTCATGTAAAAAGGAATTACACAAGGGAGTAGGGTACAAGCCAACAGGGGAAAGAGGAAGAGAAGGGGAAAACAACAACAATAGTGTAATGGTAATAACAAAGCAATTCTACAGTCTAAAAATATTTAGCTTTCCCTGAACCGAGTCCTGCTTTCTCTCAGAAATGTCAGCTTCTCAGCACACACACACACCCCTTCCTGTTCTCTAGGCCCACTCAGATTACTCATCTCACACCATACTTTATTGTGTGTTTATTCATTTACAACTTAGGTGTTGCTATGTTGCCTTGGATGGCAAGTGCTTGACCAAATAAATAAGTCTTATATTGCCTCTGGAAAATGCTCAGCCTTAGGCTATGGTGAACCTCTGATGGGAAGGAATTCCACAGCTGTGGATCAGCCACTGAGAACGCATCTCTGGGTGCCCCTGTCATACGAACATGGTGCAATGATGGACCTTCAAGAACTCGGCATCTCCTTCCCCGACTGTTCTCGGGAACATGATGGAAAATAGGAGTGGTGGGGAGGAAGTCTCCTAGCTATGTAGGACCCAAGGCCTACATATGTAATGTCAATAAATATCCATAATCCCTTCCATCCATCAGTGATGTAGCCTGTTACTAAAAAAGGGAAAATGGATGAAGAGTGCAGACATTAGTTGTGGTTTCCACCTAAGAAGCCTCTTTGATTTTGTTAAAGTCACAGTGAAGAGGTCTGTGGGATTCACTTTGATTCATTCAACTCATATTTCTTGAAGCAACCGAGAAACTCAAGGTCACACACTGAAACTGAAAAACTGTGTGTTCAAACTAAAGAGTCGGCAATCCTAGCTGACACGTGCTGCCAATAACCTATGTTTTTAGTCACTTTCATCTTGCCTGCCTTGTCCCAGCAGTCACTGGATGAAAACAAACGAGACTAGGGCAAGTCAGATCCCTTGCCAACCCCAAGGAAGGCCACCGCAGCCGCCACACTTGGGGACTCCGGACAGGAGGGCTTCCGTCACAAGTTCCTCCACACTACTAGTCAACCGAGGAGCCATCCACATGGGGCAGGACTCCTGGACCTCTGCTGCGCAGCAGAATTTGGCCCCTGGGAGGAGCTACCACAAAACAGCTGATTGTGTGGGGGAGGAGGAGTGTGCTCACTCTAGCCGTCAAACAGCTGATGGGGACAGGGGCTGAAGGAGTGGAGGAGCCCTGCTCCCCCCATATCACCTGTTTGGTGGCTGGGGTGAGCATACTTCCCCAGGCTCAATCCTTGGACCTCACCTTGTGATCAGGCTTCACAAGCAGACCAGATGCAAGGCAGCCCTGTGTATCCACATTGGTCTAGCTGGGGCAACATAACCTGTATTGCATCATCAGCCTTCTCCAACTGATGCATCCCACAACAGGCAGACTCCCACTCCCAAGACGGAAGTGGGCAAACATCGGGCAGCCACCTAATTGACAAGCAGGTGACTCAGTTTTCACCCACTGAATGTTGATGTTTATACTAACGCTTTACATCTGCAAATAAAGTATTCCCAAGGTCAGAGTAATGTTCACCATCTTACAGATAGGGTTATGCGGGTTTTTGGCTTCTCTAGATTGGTATAAATGATAGTAGTGGAGATAGAAAGACAGTCTGGTCACAGCTGCCTCCCAGTCCTATTTTCTAGGAAGCATACAATATAGTCACAGTAAGATTGTTGGTCGCTGATATGTTGCTTATGCTGATTATATAACTGCTGTTGTTATAGTACTATTATTTTGCTATTTTATGTATTTTTGTTACCTTGTTTAGGTGCTGGGACCTCTTTTAGGTGTTTGAATATTTACAGTTTTGCTAATTTGTCATGTTAATTTGCTGTTTTTCCCTTGAGACTTTGTAATCCTATTTTTATTTAAGGGGTAGAGATAGTTGGCACAGCTACAAGGGAATCCTAGACCCTATTTCACATCTCAGATACAAATGAGCATCAGAGAAGGGAGGAAATATTTAGGAGATGCTGACCTAAGGTGGTGGTGATGAGGATGAGGAATCTTTTCCACTGTAACAGGGATGGGACTTTCAGTTTCAGATTAAGGCTGTTACAGTTTAATCCAAAACAGGCTGTAAATCGGCCTTCCATTTCCAGATCCTTATTTTTGGGATCCTCCACACCCCGGGGCCCTGGCAAGTACTTATCATCCATGGAGGGCTATATTGAAACTCTATTGGCCTGCCGCTGCTGTGTCGGGGGTTTGGCTCCCGGCAGGCTCCCTTCCTGTGGCGCACTGCTGATCTCCCTGCTCCACAGCGTGCGTGTGCAAAACGGCCACCGCTATTAATCCTAATGGGGGCAATGTCATTTGGCCTGTTGCCATTTTGGTTAAGGTCAACGGCCATTTTGTGTATGGGCAAAACTGCCCCAGCGGCCATTTTGCACGTACACACCATGGAGCAGGGAGCTCAGCAGCACTTCATGCTAAAGGAGCCTGATGAATGGCCCCCTCACAGCACTGGCAGGCTGCTGGAGCTTCAATCAAGCTTTCTAAGGCCAGTAAGTACATGCCAGGGCCCTAGGGATGGGGTGGGGATTGGAGGAAATAGGGCCCTGGAGGGTGGGGGGGAAATGGTTTGAAGGTTTCCATTGATTTAATTATGGAACTAAAATACAGACCCATAATTAAATCTATAAAAACCTTTAAACAGAAATGGGAAAAAAAACAAACCTGTAATTCGCCCCAGCGTCCCACCTCTACGCTGTAAGGTCTAGAGCAGAGGTGGGGAATCTCAGGACCAGGGGCCAAATGTGGCCCTTGGCAAGTTTTTATGTGGCTCCTTTCCAGTGCCTGGCTCTGACTCCTGGATCCAGTTGCTACTCCCAAGCTCTGAGAAACTGAGCTCAGGATAATGGAGCAGAGAGGAGGGCATGCACACAAGGCGAGGTGATAGATCCACGGCCCAGAGCCATGATCTGGTCCCTCCTTTTTTTAAATACACCTGTTAAGCACCCCCCCCCCCAACATCTATGTGGCCTTCGAAGCTTGTACTAATATTCAGTGTTGCCCCAGAACAGAAAATGTTCCCCACCCCTGGTCTAGAGTGAGCTTAGAGTTTTCAGTGGCTACCTGCCTGCTCTGTAGTAGTTTGCACATGTTTATTAAAGACCTGATCTGTTGCTTTTTCATCTACTATTGGTTTTGACTCCTTTCTTGTGTGCCAGCAACAATTGTTTACAGTAGAACATAATGGGAATGAAATGTTCCCATGATATATTTATTGCTTCCTGAGCAGCATGTTTAGATCCCCAGAAAGAAAATTAGGGACGGGAGTGATCTGGGAAGGAGATGGAAGGAGTACAGAGAAGCTGGCACTAGCAAAGTAGAATGGAATCAAAGAAAGAACCAAGCGAAACAAATAAGAGGACAAAGAATCAGTAGGAATTAGAAAATGAAGCAAAATGTACGTTAGTTTGTAAAAAAGATGGAAAAAAGGATTATGCCTGAAGAAATATAATAAAATAGTGTTTAAACCTTCTTCAGTTTGTATATCTGGTACTGATTTATGTTCTCAGTTAAGTATGTGTGGCTAGAAAGGCGTCACTTTGCACCTGCAACATATATTCTCTAATTTTGTCATGCATGTGCAGTCTGTTTGCACTTTGACAGAGAGCTGTTCACTGACGATTACAACACAGAGCGAGTACATTCAGAGTCATATAGTCACTAGGCTGAAAGGTACCTCAAAGGTCATCTAGTCCAGCCTCCTGCACCACTGCAGGACCTGCCACACCCCAACCATCGGCACAGAGAAATCCCACCAATAGCTATAATAGAGACTGGGACCAACCAGAGCACACCAATACCTGAAATAACAGGAAATAGTTTTAGAAGAAGAAGCATCCAGATGTCCCAAGCAGGCGAGCCACACCTATACTGCAGAGGAAGGCAAAAAAACTCTGAGTCGACTGTCCATCTTTCCAGAGGGAAAATTCCTTCCCGACCCCAAATATGGCAGTCGGTTAGACCCTGAGTGCACGCAGACCCCACCAGCAAGACACCTGATATACAATATAGTACCCAGGCCTCAGAATGCCCTGGCAGTTCCACCTCCTAGCTGCAGGCTACTTTGATTCAGTAAGTACATGCCAGGGCCTGGGGACAACTTTGACAACTTGGCTCCAGCTGCAGTCGGAAACTCATAACTATTACTCCCATTTGTAACCTTCTTTATGACTATTCCATGTATCATGATAGAAAAGGTGAATAAATCTGAAATTAGGCATTTTTAAGAGAATTGCTGGCTTATCAGGGAGCGAAAGTTAAGTATATTGTGGAGAGGTTAAATTACTTGTTACATTCATCACATCACATAAATTACATTCATCACAAAGATATTTACCCTAGATCTTCTCTTCTCTTGTAATGAGGTATAATTGTCAAAAGATAAGGAAAAAAATGTGCGCCTCCTGCCTAATAGCACGTTTTGAGTCTGTCAAAGACTTTTTGAAAGCCTACACAATTTGTCTCCTTTGTTCACTTCTGTGCTGACAAGGTCCCTTGGAAGAGGTGCTTAGAGAAAGTAAGTAGTGGTGAGGTTATAAATAAAATACCAATATGGGTTAGAAACTTGATAAGCAAAATGAAAAGAGTAGGATTAAAAAGGAGTATTTACCATCAGGCATAATTGGTTAAGAGAGAGACCTTTGTCACATTTGTTAGCTACTATTCTCTTGCTTTGAGAATATTCTTGAAACATGAGACTACTACTGTATAACATGGCTTAAAAGGATTCGACCCAGGTAGGTAAAATTTTCAAAAGTGCCTAGATCACATTTTCAAAAGTAATTTAGGAGCAAGCCTTAGTCTCACTGAAAATCAATGAGAGTTAGGGTGTTGTCACTCAAGATCATGCCCCAATTTCACCACCCCTTTACCCTGGACTCACCACCTGTCTGCACATAGTCCACCAGATGTTCATTCCATGTTTGGCAGGGGCTGTAACCTGCAGCATCACCCACCTTATTGAGGAGCACACCTTGCAGGGCAACCCAGCCCAAATCAGGGCAACAGGCAAATGTGGGGCAGCCTCTTGTACAAAAGCCACCCAGCAGCCACACCCACAAACAGGGCTGCCTGGAACATGGGCTATTTTCAGACGTTACGTTTCCACACTCAACCACGGTGAATCCCCCGTGGTGGTGGATGGTTCCGTAACGTTTGGTTGCTTGCCGCCAGATGTTCACCACAGTGAACCACCGGTGGTGAGCAAAATAACCACGCTTTTGAGGATGATCTGGCACCATCCCTGAAAGCGTGGTTAATTGAACCATGGCCCGGAATCGACGGACGGTAACGTCTGTTACTGCCGCCGATTCCGGACTGTGGTCCAGACCCTGGGTCGGAATTGGGTGCAGCGGCCGGATTGGCCATTGCGCCCGCCCGCCTCCAGGAGGGCAGGCAGCTGTGGGAGTGGGGGGGCGGGGCTGTGCAGCCGAACGTTGTGCCGCGTAGCCCCACCCCCCAGATTCCCCGCCGGAATCAGCCAGCACGTCTGTTGGACGTGATGTTTTGATTCTGGCGGGGAAGAAAACGGTGATTCCATGACGGGGCCAATAGGCGCCCCGTCATGTCTGAAATCACCCATGGACAAGGCCATGGTGCTGACAAGGAGTGGACCTCTGGAGGAAGTCACAGCTGCCGCCAGTCATGTGTTGGAGTGGTGGGAATCGGTGCCATGGAGCACAGAACTGCTCTCTAGCAAGGAGCCCTCCATTCACTGCTGCTCTATTTTGAGATAGACTAGTACAGTGATGCAGCCAGGGGAGATCAGTGCTGCTGCTCCTTCTTTCTGCCCCCCCCAACAGCTGGTAGGTGGGCAGCCAGGGGTATGTACTCCCTCCGTCACTCCAACAGATGACTTGAACTTGTGGTGGTTTCTTCAGGGAGCCCAATCCTGCTGCTGCAGGCCCGGAGCCCCAGGGCTCTGCCTGTGTGATGGGATTCCCAGGGCAGAACCAGAGTGGGGGTATGGATGGCAATGGCTCCCCCACCTGCAGGACCCACGTATGGGGTCTGCCCATTTTAACTGCTCCCGCTACTGCTCACAGGAGTGGCAGTGGCATAGTCTACCCACAGATTCACCTTGCTTTTCTGCTGCCTCTCTTCCTGTGAAAACACATTTATTTATTTATTTATTTATAAATATTTATTAGCCACCCCCTCATGCCAGTGGCATCTTGGGGCGGCTTACAATATCAAAACACACATTAATAAAATTCCATACAAATCAATTTAAAAATACACAGCCCCATCAACAAATATAAAATCTCTTAAAAATCCCTCCCCCCCAACTACCCCACCCTCCCATCCTCCCCTCCAAAGGCCTGGGCGAACAGCCAGGTCTTGCAGGCTTGACAAAATGCCAAAAGATCTGGGGCCAGGCAAGCTTCCTCCAAGCTTTAAACTCTGATATGTAGGGGTGGTACTTTTTGAAAAGTTTACCTAACCTCTCTTAATCCATTTATAAAGCTATAAATAGAAGCAGCATTTCCCTTATGCTGGTCACCAATTAATTTTTTTCTAACGGTTGTCATTTCTAAATTGCACATCTTTCTGAACACAGTATTTAAATACAATCTTCTCCTTAATATCTAGTGCAACAAGTCCCAATTTTTTTGCTTGGGTGATTTTCCTTTTAAGACTTAAATATAATCCTGTGAACCCAGACAGCAACAAAGTTACACAAAGTAGCCCAAATATCTTCAGATAGTACAACTTATTTGGGGTCCTCCTGACCCAACATTTGTTAACTTCGGCTAGTGCATGAAGCCTACTTTTTTTTTTCCTGCTGAGAACTGGTTTGCGTTTGGAAGACTGCCTCATAGCTACTGTTTAACACAACAAAAGATGGGATTCTGCAGAATCTGAGTATGTGATGTAGGCCACATAACTATATTGCAAAGGTCCAATCCAAAATATGAGTTGTATTTTTAAATGATACTCTTCATTTATGCCATTCAAGGTTCTCTCAGTTCATTTCTATGTACCAGCTAGAAAAAACTATTTCTTTCTGCTTTCATTTCTTATGTATAATGGAGGAGTGCTAGTAGAATGTTGTCTCTTAATGGCACTTGACTGTCAGCCGCCACCGCCGTGCGGGGCGGTGGGGGACCCCGCAGAGGTGCGGGCGGCTGTCGGCCCCTCCTCTGCCAATGCCGGAAGGGGTTCCTGCTGCCTCGGGGTGCCCCGAGACCCCTCCCCCTGACCCGCTCGTCCCACCGGCAGCATGGTGGAGCTGAGCGAAACCCCAGGACCCTGCTGCTCCTTCCAGGACCCCTCCCCCTGCCACACTCACCCTGACAGCCCCACAGGTACGTCAGCAGGGCGGGGCAGGCTCCTCTGCAACTGAGATGATGCAGCACGTAGTGCGTCACTCCGCACAGCTGGCGGCGCACCGGGGGGGCGGAGCCAGCACAGTAAAAGGCCAGCGTTGGGACGGCTGCAGCACCGGTGACTTGAGTGCAGACCGGCCGCCTGTCAGATAAGTGATTGAGCTGAGTTCCTTGTGTCTAGTATTGAATTTGCATTGTTGTGTGTTGTGCCCCCTTCCCCCGTTACCCATGACAGTGAAGTGAGCGAGTGAGTGTGTGGGTGTGCTTGTGGATACTGTGTGTGCCCCCCTCCCTGCTCCCCCTTGTGGGTCCCCCTCCTGCACCCTCCTTTGTGAGCAAGCCCTGTTTCCCTCTTCACTGCCCTTGGCCCCTACCCTGGTTCTCCGCTACTCCCGCACACTGCTTCCCCTTCCCAGTTCCTGTACGGGGATACGTGTGGGTGAGGCGCAAAGTGTGGGCCTAGTTCTGTCCTCTATCTCCATGCCCTATGATGATAGGGGCCTAGGCTCTGTGAGACAGTTTGACCCAATCACTATCCTGATGGGCATTTATCCCAGCGTGTGCCACCTGAGTAGAGGACTAGGACTTCAGGCGCGTGACCAGGGCGTGGAGTGCTTGTTTTCCTCCTCCCCCACTGACATTGATTTAGTATTTGCTTCCCCTTTAGTCTAACATAGGGTGTTAACAAAAGTGATCGTGGCCTACTTAGGCCTGCTTGGACCTGCTTTAGCCCACTGGTCACCATCAGGTTTGTTGGGGGCCATCCAGATGTTGGCCCCGGAGTTCTCCCAGCTGTGTTGGTGGCTAGCCTGAGCTGTGACCCCAGAGGTCATAGCCTGGGCTAGCCACCAACACAGACAGGAGAAGGCCTGCCCTACAGGGCCAAAGCAGGCTATCACATTTGATAGCCCACTGTTCCAGGCCTGGAGTGGCCCCCATGATGGGCCTGCATGGCAGCTGTCATTGGCCACCAAGACTGCCCATCATGGGGGGGCGGGGGAGTGGGCTGCTGAATGTAGCACAAGGGCGGGCCGGCTGGCTGCACTTTTGTTTGCTCCACAGCCCAATCCTGACCAGGAAGCAAGCAGCTTCCTGGTCCAGATCAGTTTGTGACCCTCTACCATCATGTTTGTTATTACCCAGAGTGCACAACTATTCTGATTTTTGAGAAAACATATTTTTGTTGTGTGTGTGTAAAAACAAAGTTTGAACATTGGCATCTAAGGATATTTTCAGACGTTACGAGATCACGCTCAACCACGGGGAATTCCCACATGGTGATCATGGTCCCGTAACATCTGTTGGGGTGAACGGAAGCTGCCCGCCAGATGTTCACCCCGTGAATCACGAGGGGAATCACATTGACCACGCAAATGGAGGTCCTGCCTGGACCATCTCCGTTTGCGTGTTCAATGTGATTCCCACCCGTGATCAAGGGGATCGTCTTGTCTGTCCCCCTAACCATGAGCGGCGGGATTCTGGACTGTGGTCAATTCCCCGGCGGGGGCAGGCGGGCGCTGCAGCCACATTGGCCACGGCACCCGCCCGTCTCCCAAGAGGGTGGGCGGCCTAGGGAGTCTGTTGGACATGCCGGTTTGATCCCGGCGGGGGATCAATGGGTGATTCCATGACAGGGCCAATACAGGCCCCGTCACGTCTGAAAATACCCTAAGAGAGTGGAGAATGTTTTGCCGTTCCAATGTTTGTTTGTTTGGACTGGCTGTTTGTGTTGGGATTTTAACAATTATGATTGACAAAGATTTCAGACAACAATCCAGAGTCAGAAGCAGTGCTGAGTCTTGTGTTCACTATTGATGCCAGGAGCTAGAGCCATATTAAAAGTCAAAGGCTGAAGAACAAAGCTAAGTCACAACACAGGAACTGGATGTCAAAAAAACAGACCTGAGGCAGAAGCTGAGGATCAGATGCTGAAGAACAGGGTTGATTCGCATGTTAGGAATTAGATGTCAGGAAGTCGAAGCTTGGTCAGAAGCACAAGAGTTGCTACTCTAAAATTCTTCTTGGCAATACATTGCTCAACTAGCTATGCCAGTACTCCAGAAACTCAGAAAGGCCAGCATAGGGTAAAAGAATATAATCTGCATGCAACAAAATTTGAAGGGAATATGCTCCAATTTTAGGTAGACCAATAGTATATCCCTTTGCATCCCTTTGTTTGGTTAAAAGAAAAAGATTTTTTCTATTTAAATGTACAAAATTTATATTATGAGACTAATATTGCAGTCTTGGAGCTTTGGATGAATAAGAACTGCAGAATGTGGCTCAAACTGCAAATGCAGCTTATTGTTTTAAAATTGTACCTTAGTCACAAAACCAGAATAATTTCAGATTGAACTAGCTAGGTGAAATCTAATGCTAATGAAGTAGATGTGTCCCGTAGAGTTATGAGCGCCAGCCCAGAACATTGGGCAATCCGCCTGTAACTCTATGGTGTCGGGTAGGGGTGCAACATATGGTCAGACCGCCAGCCAGGCAAACCACTGGGTCTATCTAAAATGGACCCAGACAGGGCTGCAAGCAGGCAGACACAAGGGTGCACCCACAGAGCAGCTCTGGGGGCAGGCAGCCTCTGTATCCATCTGTTTACACCCAATGTCCCACTAAGTTTTTCTCTTACCATCCCATCAAAGCTAAAGAGTAAGGTTTTTGTGTTTCTTATTGCAAATTTTGCGCTCTCAGCTAATTTCTGGATTTGTAAACTATTTTAATTTTTAACTGCCATTATTACACTATCACATAATGAACAGATAAAGTGATCTCCCTATCACTAGGTGTCTGTGTAAGTATAATATTTTATTTAAATTGCTTGCATATTAATAAATTGTGTATTAATGTGTTTTTATGTTTTTCCCCAATACAAAGATTGCTTATTTCTAAAGCTCTATTGTTGTGTGAAGCCATATTTATTTGAAGAAATGGATAATCTAATACCTTGACCTAACTCCTTATTTGTGCAGTTGAAACACACTTCCAAAAATAATTTTAAAGGGTTCAAATTTTATTTCCTATTTTTACTGGCAATCTAGAATTTATGTAGCAAGTGTAAATCATTGGCAATTCATGAATCTTATGGAAAAGGTACTCGAAAGGTTGAAGCTAAAGTTTAAGCTTCAGCATATCTGACTGTTGCTACAGCTGCACCAACATTTACTCGATCATCATCTGGAAAATTTATGTCGTCAGCTGTCACATTACAGTCTGTAACACAATACACAATTTTCTAAGTATTTACTAAAATAGTTCAGATGTTTATGAAAAACTGAAAACTTGCATATGGTCTAAACATTCTATTATTTATTAGTGTCATAAAGGTGATTTTTTATTTTTTCACAAAGGCACAAAAACTTTACAATAACATCTGGGGCATATTCTGTGAGTCACAGTGCCAAATAGGTGTTATAAAATATGTGGTCAAGCTAACAACTGCTACGCACATATTTTGTACTTGAAATTGTTCTAAAACCTTCTGCATTTAGGATTTCACTCTTTAATGCGTAATTCAGGTAACATTGAAAAGCCCCAGTATATTTTTCCAATGATTTAAAAATGAATGTAGGCAAACTCCAGTGGAAAACTTTGGCTTATAATTGCAACTAGTTGCTTGTGTGTTGTTAGTAGTATATGTAGCCTACTAAAGTTAGTAGATGAAGAAAATGTTAAATTTTGATTATACTACTATACATTCTTTGTTAGGTTATTGATTTTGAAAACTTTGAGAGAAGCATAGAATTAAAGTGCAAATATCTGAGTGTGTGAGTTTGCGAACCCTGAATTGGAATTAATTGCCCAAATAAAAGACACAGTAAAATAGTCAAAATGAACCAAAAATTTTCATTTAAAACAAAATCCAAACTTCATTGAAACAGCCCTTTTACAAATTTGGGATCCAGTTCTGAAAAAAAATCATTTTTGAAAGAAATAAAACGGTTCACATATGTAAATCTACTCATCTATTCACATGTTTGCAGATTAGAAACTGAAAGGACAAATTAGAACTTGCTATTGGTACCATTGAGGACAAGGTGCTGGTGATGCAACTGCAGGACCTGGCAAGCATTTGCGGAACTGCTCTTGAGTGGTTCCACTTGTTCATGGCAGGGAGAGCCCAGAGTGTTGTGAAGGGTGATTGCTTCTATCCCCGCAGGGCCTTTCCCGTGGAGTTCCACTAAATTGTATCTCATACCCCATCCTGTTCAATGTGTATATGAGGCTGTTATGTGAGTGCTCAGAAAAAGATGGGGTATAAATAGAAAAATAAAAAAATAATATAGTGATTTGGAGTAAGGTAGCTCTATCTCTCCTTTTCATCTGACCTGCCCCAGCAATCTTGGTCCTTGTGCATTGTCTAGCCATCGTAGAAGACTGGACTTGCTGAGTCGATTGAACCTGAATCCAGACAAGACTGGGGTAATGATTGTTGGGGCGGGGGCTGCAACTAATGCCATGGATGGGGTCCAGTTTCCCTACGTCACTTATATTTGCAGTCATAGGATACGTTCATGGATTCATGGATGGGTTAATTGCTGAGTTTGGTTTCTTGGGTTACTGCTGTGACTAGGAGCACCTTTCATGAAGATCTCCATCTGGTAAGAAAGCTGCAACCCTTTCTTACAGATTTGTAAGAAAGGAACCATTAACATAGGAACCTAGTCACCATCATTCATGCCTTTGTAACCTCAAGGCTAAACTACTGCAATGTGCTTTGTGCGTGGGCTGCCCGGGAAGAATGCTCCAAGGCTTAAACTGGAGCAGAATTGCAGTGTCCCACCTCCTGGATGGGAGTGGACTCCAGGGTCTCTGCTGGGTTCCTATAGCCTTCCTGGTCCAATTCATGGTGCTGGTGTTGACCTATAAAGCCCTAAATATTTTTGGCCCCAACATGTCTTAGGGACTACCTCCTCCCCTATGTTCCATCACACTGCCTTTGGCCAGCCGCAGCGGTCTTCTGACTGTGTCCTTGATGTGCCAAGTACAGGTGGCAAGGGTGTGGGCAAGAATGTTCTTGGTGGTGGTTTTTCAGTTGTGGAATTTTCTTCTCCCTGAGATTTCCATAGCTTGAGCCTATGACCTTTTTTTATACAAGATGGGCCCACTCATGCCCAGGCAGATCCGCTGTGTGGGCATGAGGGTGCTGCCCATGTAAATCCTGTGGCAGGTGGGTGTGCTTCTGTGCACGCTCCCGTGAAACATGCGTGCAAGCCCACCTCCACCCATCACCCACTCACGGAGCAATCGGCCAAAATAGCGATTGCTCTGTGTGAAGGGATGCGTGCGAGATCGGTGTGTGCCTGTGTGCACTGACACACACACCCCGCACCACCCACGTTGCTGGGTGTACACCAATCCCCCCTGCACCTGCAGCCTGTATAAAAAAGGCCTGTGAATGTTCCAGAAACAGTATAGAGCATTTTTGCTTAGGCAGGCTTTTGGTGGTCTGGGAATGGGTTAGGGGGTAGGTCAATTTTTAATTTTTGCTTCCTTTTTCTTTTAATTTGAAGATTTTTATTGTAACCTGCCCTGAGCCTGCTACTTGTGGGATGGGCAGGATAAAAATATAAATAAATATTAAATTGCAACTCTGATTCTAAAAATGTCTCCTTTTTTAAGGATTTGATTTTCAATGTTATCCTAAATTAGTATGTTGCTTTTTCAAAAATGTTTTCCTTAAGAATCCTTGTTGGGGTTTTTTAAATGGCTAGATTTTCAAGTTCTCTTTCTCATCTAAAATAGGAATCTGTTATATCAAGAGCAAAGCACACATAATTTAGATTAGAATAAAATAAGAGTAGAATATTTCATGAATTCAAATATAAATTTCGATGTCTGGCATGGCACGGTCTGTTAGTAGAGGTTGATTTTTAATGGTTCATTACAATAGCATCCCAAAGTTCCCAGAGTCATTCAAGCAGCTTGGGATCACTAGGGTGGTACACCCCAGTCATGCCCCAGTTCTACGGCTACACGCTGTGCACTGGTGACAGTGAAGTAGAGTAGCCATAGCAACTACAGTGCAACATTGTTATAACATGCATTGTTACAGAACAATTTCAATTATAACGTGACGTGAGGTATGGCTTCCAAAATGTGTCATCAAAAATGCAGTGCGTCTTGGTTTTCAATTGAAATTGCAGTGTGACTTTTCAGTGTATCCACAGTCACAAGATTTAAGCACTCATTATAATGCACATTTGTTTATAATGTGGTGTGAGGTGTGGCTCCCAACTATCTCATTATAACAAGGTTGCATTGTATTACAGTGACCCTACACCACGGAAAGAACACCGTGTGCAAGGATACCAGCTTTCGGACTCAGTCTTGAAAGGTGTTCTGCTGTGATCCAGTAAAGCACTTAAATGGTCTTTAAGCACACGAGTAGTCTCATTCACTTTGATTGGACTATCCTCTGTTAAAAGTTAAGCATATGTTTATGCTCTTTACTATATCGTGCTACAGAGCCCGGTAACACTTCATTGTTCAGGGCCGCCTCCTCCTGCTACTACAGCTCAGAGCGGCTTACAACATATTAGAAACATAAAGGTAAGTAATAACATTTAAAACATTCCTTCCCCCTTCCAACCTCCCACCCATCACCCCTCTCCCTCGCCAAAAGCCCAGCAGAGCAGCAAGGTCTTAACACTGTCTGCAGAAAGAAGGTTCAGGGCCAGGTGGACCTCCATCGGGAGGGAGTTCCATAGTCTTGGTGTGGCCACCAAAAATGCCCCCATTGTCTTAGACTAGGACCTCATTGTCTGGGACCTACCCTGTTTTTGTGGGGGAGGTTATAGAGTGGGATATTGGCTAAGCTTAAGGGAACGTGATTGTGGAGGGGTATTGTTTTGTTTTTTCATCATGCGTAAATTGTATATTATGTTAGATGCTTGCAGGATTAGACTCTTTTGAGGTCAGTTTTGGGCCACTTCATGCCTGATGAAGTTATTTCCAATCCTTCCACAATGAGATGCCATACGTGTTGTTAGTGCTCTATTAAACCGTGATACAGAATGTATCCACCAGTATGATTTTGTCGTATGCTAACACCAGAGGAAGAGATTCACCCTAACTAGATAGCCTCTGTTTAAGTGTTTACACCCCTTGATATCTGTGATCATAATTTGAAAAAGGAGATGTATTCGGTTTGGGAATCATCTAGTTATTGTATGCCATTTGCTTTTTGAGTCCTGTGTAACTATAGCTTTTCTATTTTTAATTAAGAAATTAAAAATATGAAAAAATTGCCCTGTCAAAAGTGACATCTTAGGCGTCTTGGTTGTGAATATAGGAGTCTGTCTGGATTAATCTTCTGTCCCTGTAGTGTTTTATTCCTCTCTCTTTTGGTAGTAAACATTGGCTGCTTCTGACAAATGGCTTCCTCTAAAAGGACATAATATATCAACTTTAATATTGTGAATTCACCTAGTGATAGGCATATGCATTTTAGCAAGCTCATCCAATGAAAATAAATACATCTGCAATGAGCATGGTAAATTATATGCAAACTTACACATTAATAATAAACAGGAAGCAGCAGCATCTGAATCTACAACTGGCTTCTCAGGAGGCTCCACGCATCCAGCTGTGGAAGCAGCTGTGTATATCTGGCTCTATCTCGGAGACAGCCTGACAAGAGGCTGATTGCAGCAAGGAGTTCAGTTAATTCTTGGATTCATTTTGCTTTTTCTTACGCATGGCAATTGTGATAAATTTGCTCTGTTAAACTGTGTGTGTGGCTGCACATGAGTTCCATTTACAAGGCCCAAGTGGTGATAACACATAGTTCCTAATCCCAGTAGCTTTGGGTTACAGGGGCCACACAATGTCCATACTCTTTGTGTGTCATTTGAAGTTCAATTCTATTTAGATTAAACTGAAGAATTTATCTCCCTTGCCTTTTTCTTCCCTAAGGTCACTGAACATTTTCCCTTCAAAATGTTGCACAAGAAGGTTATAGTTTACATATGGCTATATAGCAGTGGATGATACATAATTGGAACTTGGGGGAGAGAAGGGGCTTGAGGAAACTCAACCAGGGTACTCCTCATAGAGTATCTGGTTTTCATTCTTCTGCTGAGGGCATTGGCAGCTTCTTGCCTTATGGTAGGTTTTCTGTTCTGGCAGAGCAGAACAAGAAGATCTGTAGCCAGGTCCAGCTGTTTAGAGCCATATGGCTCCTAAGGCCGCTTTTAAACGAGCACGCTTGGGGAGGGGGTCTGTGTGCACCGCCGCTGAGTGGGATGACTGCGGATGCACTCCTTCCCACGCACATTAGCCTTTCCCCGCATGAAGCAGTCCGGATTTTTCTCTGATGCTCCATGAATGGCCATGGGTGGGTGGTGCATGTGTCATGGAAGTGCCCACCCCCCACGCTGCCTTCAGACGGGTGTTTGGGTCTGTGTGAGATGGGTGAACTTGCGTGGTTGCATCTTATTTTAAAACAGCCTACGTAATGGTCTTCTCAACCCAAACTATATGTCTTCAGCTAGATTGTCTCTACTGGCTCCTTGTGTAGAGCCCATCTAGGGGATCATCCTACAACTTGTTCAGTGATCCAGAGGTGCTTGTATACCAAAAGTGCTTATGCACATATTTAAATTTAAATCAGTTAACGTGCTTTGTTGGTTTGGGGCCATAGAATCCTAGAGCCCACTGAATTCCCTAAAAGCTCTCTTGTTGATTTCAGCCACATTGTGAACCCTTTTCAGAAGCAGAAGAAAGATCCTCAGAGAAAGTTTAATGTTGATAATTTCTATGCAGTTTTTAATTTACCCACAGAATCATGTCCTGTAGATAGTCTTCCACTTATCATCTGTATGTGGAATATAAACACCTTTTTTATTTTGCAATCTCCTCTGCTGATTTTAACTTGAAAGTCTATTTGAAATTGAAGGGGGAAAGCTGACATGCTCTCTCTTACCCTACTCAGCTGCTTTGTATGAGCTACTACCAGGAAATGTGATTTGGAAGGGGACATTTGGAATGCTGTTGCCATGTTGGTTTCAGAGTATTTTGTTTTTGTTTGTTTATTTGGGCTGAAACTTCACCTCTGACCAGATTCCATTCCCAATGGAATCTGTTTTTTTTGATCAATATTGAACAAACTATTGAACAAACAATCATTTCGCAAGATTGATTGAAAAACATGCCACCATTATTTTGGAATCTCCTATGCATTACTGTGCATGCACAAAATGGCAGATGATGTACTGTACATGAACAAAATGGCAGACTCTGTACAACATAATGGCTGCAGGCATACTGCAATCCAAATTAAATATGCAACAAAATTCCAATTGCTGGTCCGTTTTCATGGAAAATGTCTACAAAAAATATAATATAAGCCTGTCTCCACTCACCAAATGTCAAGCCAAATAGGAAGGTCTTGCACTGTCTCCAAAAGATTCTTGGGCTTTGGTGAATTTCTATGAAAAGGGAATTCCAGAGCTGTGGGACAGCCACCAAAAAAGCTTCACTGCGGGCCTTGGCTATACACACTTGGTGCCATGATGGAGTTAGCAGGAAGCTGTTCTTGGCTGACCATAGGGATCGTGATGGAACATAGCGCGGAAAGGTGGTCTTCGATACTGGGGACCAAGCCATTGAGGGCTTTGAAGGTCGAAACCAGAACCTTCAACCTTGTATGTGTCCAGAAAGCTATTGGAAGCCAGTGCAGAGTCTAAAGCGCATCATCGGAAAGCTGGCCACTGCATTCTGTACCAGCTGCTGATTCCAATTATTCTTCAAGGGCAGCCTCACATAAAGCAATTGCAGTAGTCTAGCCTCAAGGTTTTGAAGGCATGGATGAGGGTGGCCATGTCTGGTGGGTTGCAACCTTCTCACCAGATGGAGTTGGTGAAAGACTCCCCTAGCCACCACTACAATATGATTGTCCAGATGCAGTGATGAAACAGTTTAAAAAAAACCTTAAATGCACAAAAGTTTTCTTCAAATAATAATAATAATTAAAAAATTTGGACAATTACAATTCAAAAAACCTTCAACTCCATACATTACAACAAAACATAAATGCCAAAAAACATTGAAATTATTTGAAAATTTGACCAGGTTCAGGTTTTTATTATTAAGCGTGGCCTTTGACCAATGCTGAGCACGACAAACATAACATACACAAGTTCAAATCAATGAGCATGAATATACTAGATATCAACATTGCTTAAAACAATCAAATATAACCCTGCAGAAATTACCAACGCCTAACCCCGTGTCCTAACAACCACCCCTGTCCTACGGGGATACCGATTTAAAGTTTACAGACTGGTGTCTCCTAAGGAATACTGCTGTTAAGAACTTCACCACCAGGCAGGTAATGTCCGGGTTATAGTCCCCAAGCAAAAATTCCGTTAATCTATCCTCGGACCACCCAAACTGGCTTAGTTGAAAAGCCCCTAAAAACTCAACCTGCAGCTGATCATACAAGTGACACCTTGGCAAAACGTGATCAACCGTTTCAACCTCGAACTGGTCGAAGGGACAGACCAATATTTAATATTTTACCATCATCAGCATACATGTAATATGCCGCTTGCTGGGACCTGCAGGGGAAGAAAAAACACCAAACAGTGAGCTTGGGGGAGAGGGGGGAACGCAGAGGCCAGCCACGTGGGCTGACCTGTCCCCTCCCCCCCACCCGGAAGTAGCTGGGGGCTCAAAGCCCCGGGGAGAGCGGCTGAGCTGCAGGCCGCGGCCAAAGGGCGCAGAACTTTGGGGCACTTCGGGGTGGCAGGGGGCCATTGTTGGTTTTGTGTGGGCTTTTTTCTGTACAGGGCTAGGGTGGTAGGGTGGGGGTTGT
>QEPC01005117.1:9628549-9655411 GCA_003113815.1 Sphenodon punctatus
TGTCTAAATCACTCACCCAGATCTTAAACATCCGGATCTTTGAACTTCTGCATAGAACTTCTCCCAGAACTTTTGTGTGTAAAAAGTTCTCCTGGTAAACTGCTTTGCTCCAGGCAGCTGTGGTCACTTGTTTTCCATGGCAGCCTGTCACATCTACAGCTGTGGCTACTTTAGGCTGCCTCAGGGCAGTGTTTGTGTGAACAATGCAACCAAGAACTGCCTCAGGGCAGTGTGTGTGAGAAAAATGAATTCGGAACTTATTTGTGGATTTGTAAAGCCAGAAGACTGAAAAATCCGGAACTTTAAAGTGTGTGTAAAAATGCCCTTTATCTCTCCACCGCACGCTCTCCCCTTACATCCAATCTTGTATCCTGACATTTCTGCTTGGATGTCTCGCTGTCAACAAAAGCTTAATCTGGTCAAGACTTAACTCCTCTGGTTTCCCCACAAACATCCCTCTTCCCTCTTGATTTCTTTTGACATTGGGCGATTTTACACACACCTTAAAGTGCTGTTCTTTCAATCTTCTGGGTTTACAAGTCCACAAGTAAGTTCTGGATGCATTCTTCACACACATACTGCCCTGAGGCAGTTCCTGGATGCATTCTTCACACAAACACTGCCCTGAGGCAGCCTAAAGTAGCCACAGCTGTAGATGTGAGGGGCTGCCATGGAAACAAAGCAGTTGACCTGGAGCAAAGCAGTTTACCAGGAGAACATTTTACATACACAAGATCTGGGAGAAGGTCTATGCAGAAGTTCAAAGAGCCAGATGTTTAAGATCTGGGTGAGTGATTTAGACACATACAAAGTTCAGGATGTAACAGCAAACATGCAGGAGAAATGTCATAATCCAGCCAGTTCCTCAGGCATGTAGCCCAAGATTCATCTTTGACTCCTCCCTCTCCTTTGCACCTCAGATGCAGTCTGTTGCTTAGTCCTGATGCTTATCTCTGCATAATATTGCTAAAATCCAGCCCTCCCTTACTGCTTCTACTGCTAAAACTGTAGCTTTCTTCTGACTGTCTTCCCACACTCTGACCTTGCTCCTCTCACTTCGTTCAACACTCAGCTGCCAAGGTCATCCACCTCGCCCATCACTTCGACCATGTTCAGCCCCTTCTCTCCTTTCTCCACTGGATCCCTCTATCCAAACACATTCAACTCAAGGTCCTTGTATTCATTCATTCATTCATTCATTCATTCAATTTCTACCTCACCCTTCCCATGAAGGTTCAGGGCAGCTCACAAAGATATTAAAATATCATAACATAAAACATACACAAACATACATAAACATATCAAAACCATTTTAATCCCCTAATTCCTACCAGTAATGTGCTCCCAGTGAACCACTCCTGATAGAAGGCGAGCCACCGCATTATGCACCAACTGCAGCTTCTGAACAGTCATCAAGGGCAACCCCACATACAGCACATTGCAATAGTCTAGCCTCGAGGTTACAAAAGCATGGATGATGGTAGTCTAATCAGAGTCTGATAGAAAAGATTGCAGCCTTCTCACCAGATGAAGTTGGTGAGAAGCACTCCTGGCCACCACCGCAACTTGGCTGTCCAGCCACAGCAGTGGATCGAAGAGCACCCCTAGTGAATCTGAGTAATCAAAGGAGACTGAATACTATCAATGACAGGGGCCTTATGTCCCCCAGGCCACATGGCTGGCCAACTATCATCACCTCGGCCTTTACCTTCAAGGCTCTTCATGGTCATGCTCCACCCTATCACTCCACAGTTGTTTCCTGCCACATTCCTGTATGGAAGTTTTGCTCCTCCTCTACCACCATCCTCACCTGTCCACTACTCCCCTGCTCCTTGAAACTATTTGCCTTTCTGTCTCCTATGCCTGGAGCTTTCTCTCTGAATGCATTCACTCTACTCCTTCCCTTCCAACTTCCAAATCCCTGCTATAAAAACCTCTCTCTTCCATCAGGCTTTCCTGCTCTCCTCATCCCCACTCATCACTGATGCCTCCTCTTCCATCCTTCACTCAGGGTTCCTCTTAGGACTGGAACAAGAATCAAAACAATTTTTGTGGGAATTTCCATGAGAATTGAGAACCAGCAGCGAGATCTCGAGAAAGATCTCGCTAATGGTTCAAGATCTTGCAAGATATCGGGGGGGGGGGGAGATCTAAAGTCTTCATCCCCCCCCCCACTTGCCAAAAAAGGGGGTGGATGGTCCTTTTACTCACCTGGCTGCCTCTCCACGGCTAGAGGACTGCTCCAACCTCTTGGGTCTTGCTGCTGGATCTCTTCCCACTCAGCTTCTCTGTGGGGGAAGGTGGAAAGCCTCCAAAGAGGAGGAAAACATTTTCTAAAAAATCACTCTGCATGCTCAAAATGGCCACTGGGGCTGTTCTCCGCATGTGTGGCCCTTTTTCAAGATGGTCCTGGCAGCATCGGCGACATTTTGGAAAAGGGCAGATGATCTGAGCACGTGCATCCAGCGGCAAGACCCAGCAGTCCCCCCCCCGGGCTCGGAGAGGTGGCCAGGTGGGTAAAAGCTCCCCACTTTTTTTGCATGTGTTTGGGGTAGGGAGGACTGTTCAAGATTCTCACCTTTCTCAGTAAGAATCCAGGCAATTCTCGGCTCATTCTCATTTGCAAAAATGAACCAAGAACCCTGATTCTTATCAAGAAAAGCAAGAGTACCAAAATTGAGTTTCAGCCCCAGTCCTTTTGTCCCTTGTAACTAGGCTAAGCATATGCGCCTGTGACTTCTCACTTCATGAATGTATCCCCATCTCTCCCTTTGTTCCCCGCTCCCTCATCTCCCTTCCATTATCTTTCCAAGACTGTAAGCTCCTTGGAGTAGAGATCTATCTCTAATTAATTATTGTACAGCACCAGGCACATTGCTATCACTATATAAATAACGATATTATGATAATATATTAAGTTACAGGTTTAACCATTAAAAAACTAGAGAATACTAGTTATTTGCAACTACTTAAAAGAGACTTTTTGTACTCCTGATGTAGATGTGCAAACTTAGGTTTGCATCGGCATTTTAATATGTATATATGTATATATTAATCCATATCTGTGTTCTTTTTAATTTAGGTATGTCTCTTGCGCATTGGGATGTCCTTACGAAGGAAACGTCGCACCAGCAAAAGTGGCAGAAGTACGGATTCATTTCTTCATCTTGTCGTTCGTGCACTAGAAATATATATGTTTGAAATTTGCTTGGGATATTTTCTCCTCTTAATCATGTTTAATGAATCACTGAATCACTGAAGATGTAATGATGTAAAAGTACCACAGAGGCATAGCATGCTGTAGAACTGGGTCAATATCTCTTAATACTTATGAATATCCTAAGGTTTGGACTAGATGACCAATGGGTCAAAGAATATTGTGCTCTGGTTATAATCAGTCATGAAACATTAGTGAGACTGCTTTCAACCAGAGCAACAAGGAATCCTCTGGAGAAACAGACTCAAGTACACATGGCAATTGACCATGTGGTGATTTCCTATACAGTCGCCTGCACATGATAGAATCATAGAGTTGGACATAACCTCAGAGTCATCTAGTCTAAACCCCTGCTCAGTGCAGGAAATCCGTAGCTACAGCATTCCCAGAAGATGGCCATCCAGCCTCTGTTTGAAAACCTCCAGTGAAGGAGAGCCCACCACTGCCCTGGGCAATTTGTCTCGCTGTTGAAGGTTTCTGAGGAAACCTTCTTTGCCCCCTCCAGTAAGACTACAGTCAACAAATGCTGACAACCCCCCCCCCCCGATCTAGGCCTATCTCCCACCTGTTGTGATTATGCTCATGACACTGCCCGTTTTGAAGAATCCCCCAGTAAACGCTAGAAGTTCTTCCTAACGTTTAACCGAAATCTGCTTTCTTGCAATTTGAGCCCATTATTTCTAGTCCTACCCTCAGTATGTTCCCTTTAAATTAGCTCTGCACAAACAATAGTTTGTTTCTGCTCTTGCAAGCCCATCATTTTTCTTTTTTTTTTCCATTTCATTTTTAATTTATATCCTGCACTCTCTCATTCGAGAATGACTGACTCGAGGCAGCTAGAATGACTCGAGGTGGCTCATCAAGTCCTCGTTCCTTGGGCCAATAACGCCCAAGCTGCTGGAATTGGGAGCACCTTCACAGGACAATCCCAGCACATAATCCCTTAAAAGGTTTTAGTTTAACTACAGAGCAGTTGAGTAGTGAGGCAAATTTAATTTCTCTCTGCTTATGAGGAACGGTGAAGAGAATGGAATAGAGACTACAAACTTGAGAGGCAAAGTGGCTAAGGCTTCATTCACATGAGCATTTTCTCCTGCCATTTCACAGTCTTGTGTCTTGTGGAAACACAGTCACAAGACACCACATTCTTTAAGCAGGTAGCAAGGAGTGGGGGAAGCCTCCTGACTCAAATGTGTTCACACAAGCAGAAGGGTTAAAGCAAAGAGCAGGGGAGTATTTACCTCAGCAAAGAAGCAGGGTTAAACTGCAGATAGATGGTATTTCCCCAGAGGATATGCTTATCTGAACAAATCTGAGGAAACCTTCTCTGCCCCGTCCAGTAACAGATTACAGTCAACAAATGCTGACACACACACACACCCCTCGCTCTAGGCCCATCTCCCACCCGTTGTGATTATGCTAATGACACTGCCCATCTTGAAGACTCCCCCAGTAAGTCCGTTTTTACACAAGATGCTCGCCTGCATGTCCACTCAGTGGACAGATCAGGGAGCGCCGGTGTAAAAGTGACAGTGGGCGGGTGCGTGTTCCTGCAACCCACCCACCTCCACCCATCTCCATGCATGGAACAACTGGCTAAACGCCAGTGGAGATGGGTATGCACCCATATTACACCTCCCCCCACGCACGGCCCCCGCAGCGGCGTGCACACGGACCGCCGTCCCACCATAGCCCATGTAAAAATGGTCTAAATTCATGGGAAGGAGTAAATGCTTGGTATTTCCAAGCTATTTGAAATCTTCAAATATATTGTGAGTTCTCTCTTACAATGTGCATTGCACACTTGTTGCCTGAGCCTTTCCCTGGTGGTCCTCCCTCCCAAAGATTCCTGGCTTTGCCTCTTATAGCATGAGTTCTCAGCTGGCTTACATTTTCCTGTCCCACCCAGCTGTTGAGCATTCAACCCATGCCCAATTTGGCAAATTAGCCATTTAGCCCCAAAAGGGGCAGTGCTTATGACCAGCCTGCTCCTCGAGGGATGGGGGAAGGAATGTTCTTTCATGCTGCAAGAACTTATCCCAATCCTCAGTGCCATCCATTATAGGGCCATTGGATTTTAAAATAAACCTTTTACTACACATGCTAGTAACAGGTAATAGGCATGAGGCTCAATCCTAAACATACTTATGCAGGAGTAAGTCCCATTTAGAGCTGATGCGGCAGCAGCTTTTACCGCGCCGCGATTCCGTTCCGCCATTTCGGAACTGCCCGCGCCACACCGCGACTTTTCTGCAGATATTCCGCTAATTCCGCCGGAATTCTGCGAATTGCGAAAAAATTGCGGAAATCACGGAAAACCGCTATTCCGCTATTTTTTGGCGCTGGCGGAATTGCGGAAATAGCGAAAATGTCATGTTTCCACGATTCCACTAAGTTGCGGAATTAAATAAGCGGAACCGCGGAACCGTGGAAAGAAACCGCGGAATGAAAGCCTCTGCCATGCCGTTCAACTAATTGCGGAAACACTGTTTCCGCCGGAAATAGCTACCGCTGCGATATTCCGCTACAGCCCTAGTCCCATTGATTACAATGAGACTTACTCATGAGCAACTGTGTTTCAGATCGGGGCCATGGTCTTAATAGCCTCTTTCTAAGATTTGAGCAACACAGCCTAGCCCACCTCAGAAATCCTTTTCCAGCTGTGCTTTGAATTATGCAAGTGACAGCATTAATTTAGATCTTCCAGGCCACAGCACTTTTTCGTCGTCCTCAAACATGTTCATAGCAACTCCATTGAGAAGGCTCTTGAATTGCTTTAGCAGTTGAGTGTTCTACCCAAGAATGTACCTAGAGTATACTTTTCATTCTAATCTGTAGAGTGGGACCATTCTGCAGCTGGGTGTTTCTTGTTCAGTATGCTGGATGCACAGTTGGAAATGCTGTAAGTAATCCACAGACTGAACAGCAGAAAATAAGTTTAAAGGCTTTTTTAACATATTCAAGGGGGCTATGATAGTAGAAGGAAATGTTTTCCATGTTATGATTGTTAAGTAATATTTTCAGTTCAAACAGACCTTTTAATGACTGTTGGCATATCCCTTTCTCCATATCAACAGTGTGGCTCCAGTACTGCAATCCCTTATTCAGGCAAGGAGGTACTTAAATGAGAAGCTCCATTTCCATTTTTGGTGCTTCTTGCATGAATAAGAACTAGTTCCACAATGTCAGTAGGTCAAGATTGAGCTACACATAATGAACTTTTAAGGGTTTTGCAGTTTTGATTCCCCCCGCTACTTCTCTGTCCAAATATTAATTTCCCAAGTTTCCTAAAAATCAAGGTATCTAGGGTATCATACTTGTGCATCCAAAACCCCCTTTGATTATTTGAATATTTCAGGCGTAGGTAATATCCAACTGGTAGTCTATTGTTTATTTGTTCAGTTCAAATAATGCCTTTACTCCAATGTAATTAGAAACACCAGGGAAATCTTTGCCCCCAAAGAATTTGTAGAAAATAATAACAACAATAATTAATAAATGTACAGAAGTACCATGATCCACAAACCACTTACTCCAGAGCAGTCCCACTGAAGCCCTATTTTGGAGTAAGTGGTTTGTGGATCATGTTCAGGGTAGATAGATCAACCCAGACAACTTCAAAGGAAAGAGTAACTTTTCCATTTCATTGAATTATGGGGTGCTCAACAGTTTTATTGAAGAATAAGAGAAAGGTTTGTAGATTAATAAACTGAGTGTGCAAGATAACCCCATGCATTGGAGCAACCTAAAAGAATTATGAGGAGATGGAAGGGATGTTTTCCTTGTATGAGAATTCTCCATTGTCAGTAGAGAATTTCCACCACACAAATATACTTCACTGATACATATAGGGTGGAAACAGACATGATGGCTGAGTGGCGGTGGCCTGATTTGGGATTGGGACAGATTGGGAAGCTGCAGTGGACATGGCCCAGACCAGGATTGGCCAAACAACAAATATCCCTGCGACCAGGTAGCTGGGGAGGGCAGGGAGATGCATGAATATGTGGCCGGCCAGGCCCACCCCCACACTGCACCCTGTGCCCTTTTTCCCCGCCATGATGTGCTGCCATGGCGACCAATGGCAAGTAGCCGTGGTGACTGGCCATGGCGGACCCGATCAGAGCTGTGTCTGCTGGGCCACAGCAGACATGATAGTTCACTGTGGCCTACTTTGACTCTATCATGTGGAACTTAGCTCAGGCTGTGACCTGGACATAGTCCGGGCTAGCAGGGACAATCCTGGGCTAACATCTGGTGGTGCCTGCACAAACGTGCAGGTGAGGTCCAGTGCAAAGTGGGTCAAAGTGAGCCACAGCAGCCCAGCGTCATGTCTGGTTTTATCCATTGACTCCCAATCTGTTAATAGCAAAATTGAAGTATAAGCATTCTTTTCCACTCTGTTTTCTAACCATTTCTTGTTCTTGTTAAAGGCTTTAGCATGCTTTTCTGTTTCTAATCAGGTCTCTAAAAGACTTTACAGCATGGGTTGCTATGAGATATCCCTGGGGGACACAATTGGCGTGGGGACGCCTGGCAGTATGAAAAGAATGCTGGAGGCTGTCATGAAGGAAATCCCAGTGAGTGCACTTGCTGTTCATTGTCATGACACATATGGCCAAGCATTAGCCAACATCCTCACAGCCATGCAGGTAATTTACAGCTGTTATGTTATATTACTTTAGGCAATGTTGGTAGCTTTATTCTAAAGCCTGGTGGAGGTTGAGGGAAGGAGAATCATACAGGCAATCTCTAAGCTTTCAATAGATGTCAATTGTTTTATGTATCTTCTGTGTTTGATCATGACCACCATATCTCGCTATCTATTTTGTATCATCGGTTATGTGTCCTTGCCTACTTTAGCCTGTCAAAACCACACAAATTAATACTTACTGTCTGTGCTGATAACATTACGTGGTTGTGATTTTAGGAATTCAGGGATGTAAACCATTCATGAGCCATCTGGTACTCCTTTATGGGAAGCATGTTTCCAGAGTATCAAAGTGGTTAACATCTCTCTAGCAGTGATGTCTAACAGCTGGTTTGGAGAATGACACTGGTCTGTGTTAAAGCTGGTATGAAAATGGCTGCTCCTGAATTGGCATGATTTTTAGGGCAAACCTTGTCAAATGTTTGCATTCTTTTTTTGCATTTGGGATTCTTTTTGCCCATTCATGACTTTTGGCATCTTCATTGTGATTTCCCAGCACTTTTGTTATCACTAGCAGCACTTCCGAAAATGCTAAATGGAAACCCAAGTGAACGGGTGCACGTTCCTGAATTATCGGTTTAATGGTGAATGAGACATTTTTGATGAAAACAGCATTTGCTGCCAATCATTGTTTCAGCTCTGGTCTGTGTCAAAGTTTTGTCCATCACAATCTGGTCTGGGTCTGGTCAGGTGTCCTGGAATCAGCTCTATCTGTTACCTATCCTACATCCTCTGCTGATTCTTCATACACCTAGCATCTTCTGCTTTAATGGGAATAGACCTGGAAGACAGTAGGGTGGAACTTCTAACCAATCTGAGCTCATGGAAGAGAGAGCTCCTTTTTGTCTGTTAATGGATTTGCTGCTTATTTAAAAGAATATTTGCTGACATTGGATTACTTGGGGATGCTAGCAGCCAATTTTAGAAAGATGAGAGACCCCACCCTTTAAAATCCCATGTGTTGTACAGCACAGTGAGTACATTTACATTTACTGAGCACATAAATTGCTGGATAAAACCGGCACTATAAAAGTATCTTTCTCAAAAGATTTCAAGGTTGTAAATGAGCACAATATTTGAGACTTTACAACATCTTTACTGATTACATGGCACACAAGTTAAGGCAAGAGTCTTAACTTATAATTTTCATGCTTTTTGGAACATGTTTGAATTTGTAAGAGCCTTTTCTCTTAAACTGAAGTTGTTATTTTTTTTTAATAGATAAGCTTCATTCCTGCACTCGACAGTGACTAAAACAAATGCACTGGCTACTTATGGCTCCACGGACAGAAAACACATTTGTTGTTGTTGTTGTTATTATTCATTTATATAGCACAGCAATGTACGTGGCACTTTACAATTGTAAGAATAACATAATTCAACTACTTATAAAATCGGATTCCTTTATCCAATCTTTTTGAAATTTGGTACACATAATGCTGTCTATTGGAGGTACAATCCCTCCATGGTTCATCCAATTATAATGAAAAAAAAGGTTACAGCTGAAAATGTGTTTTCCATTGAAGCCAATGAAAATCGAAAACGAAAGCAAAAACGAAAGTTTGATATTTACAAAAACAAAAATGAAAGCTTTAAATAATAAAAATGAAAAACGAAAATGAAAAACGACATGGGTCCCTGGTGCACACCTCTAGAAAATACAGAATAACCATGATAGCAGAGGAAGGAGTTTCTGTAGACCTGGGCAGAGGTAAATGTAGCAGCAGCAGTAGACTGAAGCAAGGGGAATTACCTAAAGTTGCTGGACTATCCCATTGACGAGTAGAGTGATCTTATGGTGCTATATTTGCTATATTTTATGGTGCTTATTTGCTATATTTTATTAGCTAAGCACGACAGGCACTAATTAATGTGCAGATAGTAGAGCTTTAAAAACAATGTCTGGAAAACACTTTACCTACTATGCTTCCAATAGCGGTTGCTATGTTTTAATAAAACCTCTTCTTCTCCAGTTCTAACCAACCTTTTTCTAGTTTATTTTTATAGTCTTACTTGGAAGGATTTTCCATGTGGGAAGTAGGTCAGTTCAGTTACTTGTCTCTGGGATGTGAAAGTGTTCAATGCATTTTTAAGATGAGTTTTCATTGGGAAGGGCAGCAATAAAGGCCAAATATCCTACACTCATCCCCTTCCACAGAGGTTTATCACAAGGGCTGGGAGGACAGGTCGCAGACTACTATGGGATTAGGTCTGTGGCTCCTACTTCAGTACTCTTTGCTTGTGAGTGTGTTATGCATCGCTAGTGTCTCCTTAATCACCATGCCTCCAAAAAGTCCTTTCTAATACTGACGTTGATCCAGTGGACTATGACAGTGTGCTGTACAGGATGCGTACGTTTCCTGACTACGTTTTTCAAGGACTATAATTCTTCATGCTCCCTTCCCTTCTGCACGAAGCCAAATGTGTTCACATGGGTGCAGAGGATCAGCTTCAGTGACCAATTCCACATCTCTGAAGGTATGATACGGATAGTGCTATATAGGTAGTCAGTCAAGTGAAAATTAATTGTAAAAAAAAAAAAATCAAGCAAGCAGCTTCTACTTTTGCTTGAAATACTGTAAGCTAAAACCCCCAACTAAACAAAAAAAGTTTAATTTATTTCCAAGGAATGAATTACAGTATGTGATACACTAATTTATTCACCAATTGAATTGGCGATTTTGTAGGGACACCTGCAAATTGGAGGTGCTAGAGGAAGGGTTGGTGACCTTATTGCACAGATGGCATTGCTTCATGCAGGATTATCCTATCCCAGGATATTTTCTTTTCATTGGGGTTGATTCAAAATCCACGGTTTGACAGGTTGAATCTGCATAAGAAATTAGCAAGGAAGTAGCCTTGCTATTTAAGTACTGTTTTTTATGTGTGTTATTTTAACAAAAGGATAGGTAGTGATGTATGACAGGGAGCTCGGCCAACACTGAAAGGTTAAGTAAAAAAATTTTTAACTTGTTGAAGGAAATCATAAAGATGAGTACCCAGAATAGCCAGTTGAGATAGAATTTCTTTTTAAAAGAGTGTTTTGATACAAATGTAAAAAACAGGTGAAGGAATATTTCAAAACAGAAAGCAAAAGATTTAAATTAGAAGATTTAAAATGAACAGAAGCATGGCTGACTCTGGGCTATGTGACTGAAACTTTGCCGAATCAGGAAACTAGGATGTTAAAATATCAGAAGAGAATTTATAGAAGTGACAAACTCGGTGAGACAGGAAGGGGCGTGGCTAACAGTTTGGCAAATACAATATGCATGAGTAACATTACATATGGAGGCTGGATGACACGAAAAAGGTGGTGTTTAGCTGAGAGAAATAGTAAAACATTTTTATAGGAAACGGCTATAGACTTCCAAGAGAGAATAAAAAAATCAGGAAAATTTTATGCAGCAGAGGCTCCCCAATAATTTACTTATTTATTTTATTTATTTATAAAAACTTAGTACCCAGCCCCTCCTGACACACCAGCTCAGGGAAGCTTACAGTAACATAATGATGGAACATTGATTGCTCGGGATTTCAGCTAACCTTGACATAGGGTATTTTCAGACGTTACATGGTCAATGTCCACCACAGTCAATTCCCTGTGGTGGCTTGGACCACATAACGTCTGTTTGGGGGAACGGATGTTCCCGCCCAGATGTTACCACGGCGTGGGATCACATTCACCACATGAGTGGGTAAAGCGGCGGGGCCGGAGGCCGTCACATGTTGAAGGCGATTCCCCGCCGTGGTGACCCCCGCCATCACGTCTGGACGGCAGCCACGGCCCGGAATCCCCGCAGGGAGTCCAGCCCATGGCCATAGCGGGCAAGCGCTGCGGTGGCATTGGCTGTGACGACCGCCCGTCTCCCCAGAGGGTAGGCGGCGGGGAGCGTGGAGGGGGCGGGGCCATGCAGCCGCACGTTGCGCCGTGCGGCCCCGCCCCCTCCCCTATTCCCCGCCAGATCCCCGGCACGTCTATTAGGACGTGACGGGTCATCCCCGGCGGGGGATCATTTCATTGATTTTGTGACGGGGCCAATTGGCCCCGTCACGTCTGAAAATACCCATAGTGTGGTTTTGCAGCATGAATGAGAAAGGGGGGTATTTTTACAGTGGTTATGCAGTCTTGTGATTTTCATGCAATTTGTTCAGCGACCAGAAAGATTTGAAGTTATTTTTATAGTGGTGGTCTGAACACGAATGGGAGAAGCAATTTTGGCATTCCAGTTCAGTGAAAGCTCCATGAAGGATACAGTCACAGGATGAGCCATAGTAGTATCATCAGATTTGAGATTTGTATTCTCATTCCCTTTACTTCTAACACCCAGTATTAGTGTTGCTAGGCATATCCAGTTATTGTGTCATTTGTTGTGAATAAGTTTATCTTGCCACAGTAAACGTATGGCATATCTTTGTGTGCCTAGCACAAACATTTGGCAAAGTCTTTTTGATTTACTTAAGTTGCAAAAATGGCTAGAAAGTACAAAATCAAAATTTGTGAATTTCTTTCTTTTGTTTTCAATGCAATACTAAAAAAAAATTGGCTGCCATCTAGAAACCACTGAGTTTAGAGAATTCCCATTGAAGCCCGTAGGCTTCACTGGAGTAATCCAGTGGGTCTATTCTGGAGTAGGTGGTTTGTGGAACACGAACAATATTCTAAAATAGTTTTAAATGGTTGATGTGACTTTTTGATCTCCATGAAGGAACCTGCAGTTTAGGGTGTGAGTAGTACATACTTTTTTTCAACATTTTGGAAATTAATTTTAATGGGATATGGAAAATATGGTATCTGTTTGCCATGCATTTATAATAGGAGTTAAAATAAGTACCTAATCCTGAAAATTCATTCTTGTGGGAATACTCTGTAGGTACTTGATGGGATACAGTTAATAGCTCAGTAGTATGAAAACTACTAGCATGAGAGAGGCTTTGCAGTAATGGGTTTTCAATTTGTTTAGAAATAAAGTATAAAATGCCACTATTCTGCAGGTACAATGTAACCTCTCATATATGGAAACCTCGGGGGATTAGAGAGGTGTTTGGATATTTTATTTATTTATTTATTTATTTATTTATTTCTCAAATTTCTACCCCGCCCCTCCTAAAACAGCTCGGGGCGACTTACAATAAAAAGTAATAACATATATAAAACATTTAAAACAATTAAAACATTTCAAAATACATGTATTAAAACAGGGTCAGGGTCATCATAAAACAATAAATAGGGTAGGGGAGATAAAAACCCTCTAACCCCTCCCCAAAGGCCTGGGCGAACAGCCAGGTTTTACAACTTCGCCGAAATGTCAAAAGGCTTGGGGCCAGGCGAGCTTCCTCCGGGAGGGAGTTCCAAAGGTGCGGCGCAGCCACCGCAAATGCCCTCTCCATTGTGGCCACCCGCTTAACGCGGGGGACCTCCAAGAAGGCACCCCCGGCAGACTGAAGGAGCCACTCTGGGACGCAGAGGACGAATGTTTGGCACAGAACCGCTATTTAGGACTGACACTACCCTTCAGCTGTTCATGTCTGGAACAGAAAAGGCTATAGATATGGAAAGTTTGGATAGGGGAGTTCTTTGCACACAGACACTCTAACACTGATAAAATTGGTGCTACATTTTATTATACATGTTGCAGGGCTGCATGTATGCACTATGGGTGCCCTGCAACATGTATAATAAAATGTAACACCCATTTTATCTGTTTTAGAGTGTCTGTGTGAAAAGGGCTTGTGTTGAGTTGATCAATTTGTCCTTCAGCCAGAAGGCCAGCACTGATGTCTGCTAGTACAACCCCTGTGCCTTTGTGTAATCCCATGGACTTCAGGGCCAGCAAGATGTGCACACGTTGAGGCTTATCTTTAGTGTCACCCTTCTGCCATCTCCACATTTTTGCTTGTTCATAACCTTGCTTGTGTTTTTGTTGAGTTTAGAAAGTCTCTTTGCCCCTCTTTGGGCAGGGATGGCTGTCTCTGAGAGGCAGTTAGCACATGCTTGGCAGTCAAACCTAGAAATGTTTAATAAATAATAATAGAATGCTTGAGGAACAAAAAGTATAGTGGAAGGACTGGCAGTGGAGGCTGCTAGAAACTAATATCAAGGTTCAGATGAGGAAACATTGAGAAAACCACACTGTTCCATGAAGAATTGCCAGTATGGGTTCCAGGAAGGGATGGTCATGCTTCACTATTTCCCTGGAATTCTTCTGAGAAAGCTGCTGCCAAAACAGATGAACTATATGTAGTGAACATCTTATGCTTTGATTTGCTGAAAAGAGTTTACCGTGTTTTGTGCTGGAGGTTAACATTAAGGCATGGTGACATGGTAAGAAATGGAAAATTGGCTAAGTGGCCGGAAACAAATGGGAGCTGTAAATAGATTTTTTTTTTCAAGCTATAAAGAACAGACCAGGAGGGTAGAAGAGGAGCCAGCCTGCAGATCCCAGGGTTTATTATTACTTTAACATCTGACTTACAATACCATGGATGCTGGTATTGAGTGCATGCGTTTCAGTTTTTGAGATATTAAACTGAGAAGAGTAGAACATAATGAGAAACAATAGAGTCCAGACACATTGGGACACTGAAGCACTTATACGGCCAATATAAACTATGTAAAGCAAAACAAATTTTGGAGAAAAAACGTGAGAATGGGAACACAATCATTTTAGGAACAGACCTTTCAGACTAACAATTCTTCCATTATAAAAAGGTGCTTAGAAGCCCTAAAGTCATTCTTTTTAACCATTCAATTTAACCATCCCCCATTCTGTAAAATAGTCATCTTGGTGCCTAATTAAAATTTTGAGATGCCTTAAAACTATATGCAAAAGCTTTTAAAAAACCCTTAAACTTTCCTGTGAGCAGGCTGGGAGGGGCAATTGGCAACCTCCAGAGAACACTCAGAAAACGTTTTTTTTCTGCCCTGCTGCAATTTTATAAAAATCCAGAAACTAGGAATTAATTTTAGTTAGGGATGCAAGCTGAAGGAAAGGTGAAATCGGTGGGTAGCCAAGGTCTCTCAAATGGGGGACACTTTCCTTTGTTGGTGGGCACAAAGGAGGAGGGCAACAGCAGACAGAATGAAAAGAAAAATGAATGAGGGGCCACTGGCCTTGAACGGGAGGGATGAGGTGGGGGCGGGCGGGACACAAGCCTCCCCAGGTCCCCCTCTTGGTTATGCCCCTGTGGAAGATGGAGAAAATTAAAAGCGCAGATGACATTGCTAAAGGCCAGCACTTAACAAGGCAGAGACGAGAAACAATTACAGTAGTAAAAGTGAAAACTAGGAGGGCTGCGTATTCAGATTCTGAGGGAAACTGAATGCAACTGAAAAAGGTTATGTTCAGTTCTTTGAAATGGAATCGGAATATCAAAACTCAGTATTCTGATTCTGGAGAGGAGATTCTTTGTGCACAGCCAATTTTTGTCCACCAAAACTGTTACTTCGAAAAGTGTATGAGCAGGAAGGAGAACAGTTACAGGATAAGGAGAGAGGGGAGGAGTTGCCAGGGGAGGACAAGGTGATGGATCATGGGGAGCACATTACACCGGTGCTCTGAAGTCTTCACTGACTATTGATAGCTTTCCAGGCATAATTCAAGCTGCTGGTTTTGACCTTTAAAGCCCTAAATGGCCTGGACCCCATATTTCTGAAAGACGTATGTCCTACCATGCTTCTTCATGGCCCCTGCAGCCAGCTGGGAGTGCTCTTCTGTGGGCTGAAGCTTTTACTAGTCCGTATGATGGCATTCCCGACTGCTACCCCAATACTGTGAAACTCCCTCCCCATGGAGGTCCATTTGAGTCTGAGCCTGGGTGTTTTTTGGAGGTGCTCCAAAACATTTATTTTTAGTAAAGCATTTGGCGGATAGGGATTAGATGGGAGGTATTAGTGGGATGGGGTTGGAGCAGGTGTTTTCTTAAATTGTATTTTAATGTTTTAATTGTATTTTATACCTTTGTAAGTTGCCCAGAAACTTCGGGGAAGGGCGTGGTAAAAATGCTAATAAATAAATAAATAAATAAATAAAATAAATAAATGTTAGGAATGTTGCTGAATGTTCAGAATTTTATATTCTGGTACATGTTTTGGGATTGTAGGTGGTATTTTTTCACCATTTTCTGCAACCTCTGTCACGTTTCAGCACTTTGTCAGTTTCTGTGGCTTTTTTGTACTTTTGTGTTGTGGTAGGCTTGAAACGACAAATCATGGCAAATGCTGTTTCTGTTGGAAACATGTCATTTGCGTTCATTCGCATGACACAGAAACCTACCAGCTTTTCCACACTTTTCACCATTTGTCATTTTTTGCGAGTTGAACATAGCTGCTACAGAACCAATCCCAAACCCCATGTGTTCCCCACGCACATTTCAGGGACTGTGGAGACACAAAAGTGCTGGCTAACTGCTGGGGAAATGCTGGAAGTTGCTATAAAATAGTTGTATAACTGTCATAAAAGTCCCAGAAAGTGACAAAAAGTGATGAAATTTATTATTATTATTATTATTATTATTATTATTAAACATTTATAAAGCGCCAGTTGCAACCTGGCGCTGTACAGAACATACAATCAGATGCGGTCCCTGCCTGTGGCTTACAATCTAAAAGACAAGGAGGGGGAGACAGGGAGAGGGGACAGCGGGAGAGACATGGGAGAAGACAAACAAACATTCAGGCGGATGCGAAGTCTCAGGTGCGTGTACTTGGCTTGGTTACAAGGTGGTCGGTAGCAGCAGTCAGCAGAGGAGGGCTGACAGTAAGAGCAAGGGGAAAGACTAGAGGGCATTGGGAAAGGCAGCATGGAAAAGGTGGGTCTTGAGGAGGGATTTGAAGGAGCGGAGGGAGGAGGCAAGGCGGATGTCGGCAGGGAGGGAGTTCCAGGCATGGGGGGCAGCGAGGGAGAAGGGACGAAGGCGGTTGGGCGAGCAGGAGAAACGAGGGAGAGCGAGGGAGGGGACAGAGGAAGAGCGGAGAGCGCGCGCAGGAGTGCGTAGGGCGATTAGGTCCGAGAGGTAAGGGGGAGCTTGGTCATGGAGCGATTTGAACGTGAAAACCAGGAGTTTGAACAGGATACGTTCAGGAAGGGGGAGCCAGTGAAGGGAGAGGAGGAGAGGCGTAACATGGTCGAAGCGACGGGCAGAGTGAATGATCTTGGCGGCAGAGTTTTGGATCGCAACAAGGGGGGACAGGTGGGAGCAAGGGAGGCCAGCAAGGAGGAGGTTGCAGTAGTCGAGGCGAGAGATAACCATGGCATGAAATGACCCCCCAAAAATCAACAATGGTGAAAATTTGGAATCACCAGAGACTGACAAAGTACCAATAACAAAGTATAAGTGCTTTCAAATGGTTGGTATTTCCCTGTGGAACCGTAACATTTGTTCTCGACTCAGCTTTGTGTGGTAATACTTTTCTGATCCCTTACCTTTCTCACCTCCAAATCCTCTGGCCAGTCATGGGAGAGTGGGGAGGAAGAGGCAACACTGCTTACCTGCTGTTTTCTGGTTTGTCTGTACTGTGCCTGCCTTCTCCCACCAACATCCCAAACATACCAGCACGAACCAAAGGTACCAGAAAGTACTGAAAGCATCTACCAAAAGGGCATTGTTGGCGCATACCAAATGAGACAAGACAACATGGATGGATTTAAACAGCCACACTCTTTATTTAAATATCTAATTAGGATAGGTGGGGTAATCACCTTATAAGATTCGGGTCCAGTACCACAAGCTAAACGTGTTAAACATAATCTCAGGGCAGTGGTCTCGATAAACCCTCGGTTACCATCCCCCAGGATGGCAAATTGGTCTTCTCTAAGTGAAGGACAATGACACCCCAGTGGGGGGGGCCTCTTGGCGCCACCCAAAAGATAGGCAGCAGCTGATACAATCTCATGCCGCTGAGAGACCTAGCTTGGTCCCTCAGGGGTGTTCTCGGCTGCTTTGCCTACCCAGCATACCAGGCTGTGGCCAATGATCCACGTTAGCTGTCTGAGATGGGGTGCAGCACCTGAGAGAAGACAGACACATAAATTAATGATGGGAAGGGGGAGGGGTTTCCCACATACAAGCACGGAAGGCCCGGGAATACCAATGGCCCACAGCATGAATACACTCCTCAGACATGCCTGATGCCACTGCAAAACTGTCAGCCCCAATCCTGAATTAATGAGACCCAAATTCAGCAGGGGAAAGCTGCAAACATGCTAATGTGGCTCGCAGTATCACCATGAATTTTTACCTTATAAGGAGCTACCATTCATGTACCTGGATAGGGGGCCCGAAAGCCCGTGCTGGATCGCCAGATATTCTTCTAGCACCCGGACTGGGCACCACTCAGGTGAACTGGCCCTCCCTAGCCTGACTGTCTGCCCCCTCCCCCTCTGGTCAGTCTTGGAGCATCTGAAGCGAATGGAGACTGCCTTCTGCCCTATGCTAATATCCTCTATGGCCAATGCTCTGGCTACGACATCCCTGGCTGACTCCGGTACTAACTCGCTCACACAGAAGGCACCAAAGAATGCTAATTTAAAGGCTGTGTTAAACAACTGAATTGTGAACATGTTTGAACACACTAGGGGGAGGGCACCTCATATGTCCAACTGTAAGGGGCCATTATGGGGACCTGCCTGTCATGGGGGTTGCCACATTCCAGGGACCAGCATTCCAGCACACGCCTGACGAAGAAACCCTGGTCGGGGTGGCTGGCCAGCTGATTGACTCATGAAACCCAGGGCTGCTAACTTACTGGCTATGGTGCCAATTGTCGCCCATCTTCTTCTCAAACCCAAGGCAAACTGGAGCATCTGAGCCTCCAGAATGGGGAAACCCAAACCTCACCCTTGAAGGGAACAAAACTACTGAAATTCACTGAACGCCCTGTCATATACCACTCTGGTTCGTGCCACCAGGGATCCTTGTATGGTGTTATACAACTCTAGGATCTAAGGGTGCTTTTATATGATCCCGCTCACAAGCGGGATCGTTAAGTGCCGGCATATCCCCCCTGCCTTCCTCTGTACGACGTGTCTGATGATCAGAAGAGCATCAGACAAGGCATTCAGTCTTTGTGCGCATGCGCACCGGACCAAAGAACGCGGAAGTACGATGTAAAGCCGGCACTTCGGGGATCCGCGTCGGAGGGGGCAGGATCACCTGTCTGGTCTGACGCGGGGGAAGATTCGGCTGCAGTGTTTAAATGAACCCCAAGAAATGCGGCTGATCAAAGGATCAGCTGCGTTTCTTGTCTCGTTTAAAAGCGCCCTAAGGCGCCATACCAATGGCAGTAAGGGCTCTGAGGTGGTTCCAGGTTCTAGCTAATGGAAACACTGCATCTGGAAGCAAATGAGGGCATCAGCGACACCATTATCTATGCCTGGCCCGTGCTTTGCAAGGAGCAGAATGTTATAGTGCAGACAGGTCAGCATGAACTCCCTAACTAGCTTCATGATGCTTGGGAACCTGGAGAACAGGGAATTGATGATGTCGACCACGGCCTGGTTGTTGCACCAAAATAGTACAGAGTGGTTAGCGGATTCAGCTGGCCAGAGGTGGACGCTAAGACAATGGGAAATAGCTTCAGGAATGTAAGATCCCTGGTAACCCCGAACTCCACCCACTCTGGAGACCAAGGGGCTGCGAACCACCTCTCCCTGAAAATTTCCCCCTAACCGAGACCACCCACTGCATCGGAATGAACCTGGAGTTCCGCTTCCAACAAGAGCTGGTCCCTGCAGATATGAATCCTGTACAACTTCTCTAGGAAGGAGGTCCATATCCTTAAATCTTCCTTTATGTCCTGGGTGATTCTAATATGGTGGTAAGGCTGGGGGTTGCCCATCAGTCTAGGGTAAAGGCGAGACAGGATTGCTCTCCCGGGGGCGACCACCTTACATGCAAAATTGAGGCTCCCAATCAAGGACTGCAGCCGCCTAATCAGTACCTTATTGGCAGCAATGCATTCGCTGATCTTAGCATGGAGGGCTACCAACTTGTCCCTGGGTAGATGAGAAACTGCTGCCACCATGTCCAGCTCAATGCCCAGATATGTCAGGACAGTGGCTGGCCGCTCAGTTTTTTCTGGGGTCAGAGGGATGCCCAGGTGATCAGCCACCCCCTAGGATGTCTCAGTCAGTCCCTTGCACTCTCCGATGCCCTTGCAGTTGATGAAGAGGAATCATCCAGATGTTTTGTGACTCCCCCCGGGCTAGTGTGTTGCCTGACCACCCACTCAACCAAGGAGCTGAATCACTCAAATGCAGAGGAGGAGATCGAACAGCCCATGGACATAATAGTACTGGCCTTGGAAATGGAAGCCCAACAACATAAACTGTCCAGGTGAACCTAATGTCGCACTTTGCCAACAGGGCACCATAGCCATAGGATTTAACCAATGCCACCACTGAATCAAATGATGCATAATAATGCTGTGCTTACCCAATGTCTGACGACTGTGGGGGATTGGATGAGGGCTAATCGACTGAAGCTGAATCCCGACAAGACGGAGGTGATGCTGGTGTGGAAGGCGATGGAGTTAATGGCCCCCATCATTGATGGGGTCTGTCCTCCATTGGTTCCCCAGGTACGGAGTCTGGGGGTGCTCCTCGATGTGCAGATCCACCTGGATGCCCAGGTGGAGGCTGTGGTGAGGGGTGTCTTTCGCCAATTACATCTGGTACGTCGGCTTAGGCCGTATGTTTCGGACTCTGACCTGGCCACCATCATGCATACTTTCATCACCTCTAGACTAGACTATGGTAATGCACTCTAAGTGGGGCTACCCATGGTGACAGCCTGGAAGCTGCAGCTGGTGCAGAATGCGGCGGCCCATCTCTTGGTGGAACTGGGCCGCCGGGAGCACATCACACCAGTGCTCCGTTCTCTGCACTGGCTGCCGATAGTCTTCCGAGCCTGATTCAAGGTGTTGGTTTTAACCTTTAAAGCCCTAAATGGTCTGGGCCCTGCCTATCTGTGAGACCACCTCACCCCCTGGGTACTGGACCGGCCCCTGTGGTCATCGGGGGATGCCCTCCTTGTGGTCCCCCGAGTCTTCTGGGGGGCCACACAGTGCAGGGCGTTCTAGGTGGCCGCGCCGAGGCTGTGGAACACCCTTCTGGTGGGGGTGCATCTGGCCCAGGACCTTTCCTCCTTTCGTAAAAGTTGTAAGACCTCCAGAGGGCTGGACTCCTATGTGCAGTGGACTATGTCCCCATATTTGAGGAGGTCTGCAGCCCGATCGTAGAACACCTGAATCATCACCCCATGATAGGCGATGGAGTCCAATTGGACCAGTTCCTGTCTGCTTTAGGGCTCCTAAAGTGCTCCTTCTCCTTCTTCTTGTCGTCCTGGACAGCTGGATCCACTATGGGGTCGCTGAAGAGGAGGGCAAAGAGATCTATGTACTTCCCCCACCATATCCTGGGAGAAGATGCTCCCCAATGGGCAGGGCTGGCCCCAGACATCCATGACATGTGCAGTCGCACATGGTCCCACGGAAGCGGGGGGCCCCGCTCCTGGAGCCTGGTCTGTTGTGCTGCCAGCACGCACTACTGCGCCTGAGTTCAAATCCAGGCTGGCCTGGCCCCATTGTGGGAGCTGCTGGCTAAACTGAATCAGCTGCGGGAGGCAGGGGAGCCCCTCCCCTGGCCCCGTCCCTTCCCATTCACAGGTAGCGTCGCTGCTGCACACACACACACCAAGCAAAATCGGGAGCCAGGACCCCACTGTTGGAGCTTCTAGCCCTAGCTGAATCAGCTGAGCTCAGCTGTAGCCCCGCAGCATGGGGGGGGGAGTCTCTCCCCTCCCCCCCCGGCCCTGCCCCTTCCCTCCCCTGCCTCACCACTTACAGTGGCTCCGCTACAGGGCCCCCCACACAGACAGCAAAATTGGGGGGACAGGGCCTGGATGCAGTTGCTCGGGAGGGCCGGCTGGCCAGCTCGCCCCAAATATTGGGACAGGGAAGCAGACATGGGGGGGCCCAGGCACTGTTCCAGCAAAGGAGCTGGGTGGCATCCTCTCTCCCACCTGGCATTTGAATGGTTTACTCGTCTCCCACTAGGGCAACTGCTGGGGTGCTCTACATGTTGGGAGCATGGTATTGGCCTGGACCTTGGGCTGGCGCGCTTGGGTACCCGGCCCTGAACATACCTCTAGGGCTTGCCTGTACCCCCTCCTATAGTCCCCATTGCTCTGACCCATGGGGCTTGCCTGTCTTTGGTTCCCATATACATTCCACTGTGAAGGGGGGGTGGGAGTGGTGCCTGTGTGGCGTGCTGCTGGGCCATGGTACTAATCACATGCTTTAAGGCCTTGATCCTGTGCAGAACCTCATTGTTGCCTTGTCCCTGAGGATTCTGCTACTCCAACTGCCTCTCTGATAGTGGGGGGGCTGGAATAACATGGTAGAAGGAGGGGTCCCTCACTATGTTCCACCTGCCTGGCACCCCGATGGGACCGACAATGCCGGCAGTGGGGTGGGCTCCTGCCCCTCAAAAGGGGCAGTGGCCCAGCCAGCACCCTGTTCCATCTGCCCGCTGGGCAGGCTGGAACAGGGCAGTGGAAGGATGGAAAAAGGGGCAGTGGGGCAGGTCAGGCAACCAGAGGGGGCAGCATTCCAGACCCAGCTTTGCTCAGGGGGTCCAAGTGGGGGTCCACCCTCTGTCACCTCGGGGCAGTGGGCTCGTCAATGAAGCGGGCGGGGGCCAATCCTGTAGCCCGCCCCTTCTGAGCTGGGGGCCCGCCCCACCCCGGCCTGCCACTGTGGAAACAGCCAGGTCCAGGAAGGTCCCTGGGAGAAGCTAGGATATGGCAGTGTGCAGAGCCTGGGGGGCTGGGGCAGGAGTGTAGCCCCCTTCCCTCCAGTTGGCCGCCATGTGCTTCATGAGGTTTCACATGCAACCAGCCTGTCCCAGAGGGAGAGCGCCAACACCGCTCCCCCATGGCCTGGAGTCCCCTGGCCTTGTGGGGGAGGGGCATGTGCTCCAGGCCCCATCCCAACTGTGGCAGCCAGTGCTACCATCCCCGAAGGGCCCAGCTAAGCCGATCCGTTCGGGTGTGGCCATCCCTTCTTGCCCGCCATCTTCCGTGGCCTCCTCATGGCGCAAGAGAGCACTGGCCTAGTCTGCTGCAGGCTGAGCGGGCCCAGCGGGAAAAATTTCTTCCCTGGTTCCCAGGGGGGTTCCACTTACCACAGCAGCCTGGGGTGTACTCACGCCTGACCATGTGGTAGAATTGGTGCTGGTCAGGGAGTCGGGGGCTTCAAGCCAACTATGCAGCTGTGGCCCACTGCAGAGGGGGTGGGGGCGGGTGCACTCTGTTCCTGCTCCGGCGCTGCTGCTTGCTTGTCTCCTGCCCTCTAGTTAGAAACTCCGCTCCTCCTGGGCTCAGGGTTCCAATCACATGGCATCATTTAGTGCCTGCCAACCAGGATTCCCTAACAATCCCCACCGGGTTCAGCTTTACAGCTCAGCAGCCCGCATTTTTTTCTGCCTGCACAGCAGCCTAGCTTCAGCTTGCAGGGGGGAATTTGCTGCTCCAAGTCTTGCCCCATTTTTTGATTATTGGGAGCATGACAAGTGTCCCAGTCACTGCCAGAAGGTGCAAGTGAAGGGCCATTCCTGAACAGGAACAAATGAATGTGACAAAAATGTGGTAGTTTTCTGCATTGCTGGGGAGGCAGCAAATTGGTCATTTTCAACTAAAACAGCATTCACCACAAATCATTGTTCAGCTCTAGATGCAGCAGCACTGATACTGTGCTCCACCCCTACTACCACAAAAATATCCTCATAAGTGCCAAAGAGTTCTTACTATTCCTTATACTTGCATTGGAAGAGCATGGTGGTGCCTTCAAATGGGTGAATAATCCTCTTCCCTCCCTCTGTGTGTCCAGTGGAGGCACTGTCTGTTCCCTCTGTTGCTTTTTGTTACACCACCTGCTGCTGTAGGCCCAGATTAGGGTCTGAGTTTCAAGGGAGTGGGGGGCTTCCTTTGTTCATTTGTTAAAGATTTTAGTAGTGGAGTTTTCTTCTCTCTTTTTGTCATGGTGTCTAATGGGACAACCTCTCCCCACACATGTCTGTGTTAAAAACCCCCCACCTGCTGATGAGAACCCGGATTGTGGATTGCTTTTCGGAGGCTTATATTGCTAATTAGTGGCATAACTTTGAGCTAAAATTTGTGGGGGATACTGAATCCCCTTGACCCACATGGCTCTGCCTCCATGGCCCTGGAACTGCAGGGGAAGGAAATTTGTGAGTGGACATATCTCCCACTATAATTACACCCATACTGTTGTTGATGCCAGTTCGTTCTCTCTCTCTCTCTCTCTCCCCAATGCATCTCCAATGCTCCATTTCCCTCTGCTTCCAGTACCACCTGCAAAACACCTGTGTGGTATTTGGCCACCTAAAATACATTTTAAAAAAATATTTAGTTCACACTTTCTAAATTGGAAGCAGACTTAACAACACTTCTGAATATATTGTTTTTCCTTCTCTTCCCTCGCTTAGGCTTCATCTTTGACTAAGCCCTTTCTTTTAAACCCTACATCGACTCTGTTGCCAAATCCTGTCGTTTCTCCCTCCGTAACATTGCTAAGATTTGCCCTTTTCTCTCTGTCTCCTCTGCCAAAACCCTTGTTCACACTCTGGTCATCTCTTGCCTTGATTACTGTAACCTCCTTCTCACTGGCCTCCCCTGCTCTGTTACCCCGAGATTCTCCCAGGAATTAATTCCACCATGGGGTCAGGGACCTCTGTAGGAAAGCTTAATCCTCATCTAAAAGTCACAATAGACAATTATTATGATTAAAAATACTACAATTTATTGTCCTTCCAAACTGTCTTACACACTACTATAAAAGCACTACAGAAGCACGCAAAAAGAAGGTTATTGATTACAAAATATATATTCTTGGAGAATATATCTCACCAAACAGATATTGCAGGTCCCATAAAAGTTGCTCAGGGGCTGTGGGGTCCTGCTTAGGAAGATAAGATGTTAACTTGCTGCTATGCTGGAGGCTTGATAAGAATTAAAGTAAAAATAGAATAGTAAAAATAAAAGATAGAAAAGATAAAGAAAAATATAAAACAAAATTTATTCAGAGTTTGAGGAGCATGGAAGCTCCAAAAAGGGAGGGAAAAGACAGAGAAACATTTGGGGGAACTCTGTCCATCCAACAGAGTTAAAAATGGAAAAGACAAGCCAGCCATCATTCTCGATGTAACCAAGCCAAGCACGTGCACCTGAGACCCCTCATCTTCATGAATGTTACACCCCTTGTCTCTTTCTCTGTTCCCCTTCCTTCATCTCCCCTCCCCTCTCTGTCTCTCAGACTATAAGTCCTAGGGCAGGGACTGTGTCTATTCCATTACTTTGTGAAGCACCAGGTGCATTGGTGGCACCATATAAATGCTTGATGATAATAATAATAATATAATATTAGCTTCTTGCTTTCCTATGTCCAAAACATTGCACAAAAAGACAAATATTAAAGATATGAATGCAAATATAAATACCCACCCATGAACAGCCCTAGTGAAAACTGAATGGGAAGTAGAAATGCCAGAAAAGAAATAACAGGTCAACCGTGAGAAGATTGCATTATTCAAGGAAAGAAAACGAGTAAGTGTCCAGGAAACTAAAGTCCTTACAATTGTTTAAGATGTGGTAATAAATAACTATGACAGCTAGTTCTATAAATAAAAAACACACAAGACAGATTTAATTATAGAAAAGAATAAATATATCAGCAAACTTTTTTCCTACTATGTTCTCCTACTTTTAGCAGACGCTCCTTTTTCTAGTAGAAGATTGTTGCATAACATCCACAAAATTACTTTGTAAAATGTTCACTTCAAATTTCTAATTTAAGATAAATATTCTTATAACAGTAAGCCACTACCAAAGGTGAATTTGTGCACTCCTCAGGTGACAGAAATCACTAAGTGAATGGCTCCCAAGCTTTTTGTCTGCCAGACCGCATTTTGAGACTGAAATACACCCCTGTGACCCGGTCAGCAACAAACACATGCGGTAATATGAAATATAAATCAAAATCATTACCTCATCCTTAGATAGGGTGATCCCACTTGAGATCTCCAATAGAGCTGAAATGGTTATTAGCTGCTATCCAGTAGCTGTCCAGATCTGTAGATTCACTCCGGCCAGGACTGGTTGCTATACAGTATCTGTTTATTGTTTGGTGGTTTACCACATTGCTGCTTACTGCGTTCCTGTTTACTCTCTCCCTCCACTTTCCCTCTGGACCTGGTTTCAAACTAGTAATGGTAACATTCGGTTTATGCGGTAATACAGTAACTGTAATACAGTAAATGGGTTAACCATTGTGACATTAACTGGTTATTTGGTTTGTCGATTAGCCATCATGGGAACCAGCTAACAAACAGCTGGATGATTTGCAAGCTATCCAGAATGGCAGATGATATTCCACATGAAATAATTAGTCTAAAGAGGTTTTGCAGAAGTTATGGATTGCTCTACTCGCTAGAGCTTGCTGTTGCCTGCATGCAGCCTTCACCTCTCTTTGGCCTCAACTGTCTCAAGAGTTATTTTATTGCTAGAATTTATCATTCTGCAGGTATATTACATATTGCCCCTGAAGATTTACCATGACGACAAAGGATGAGACCAGGGAATTAGAAGTACCGAGGCCAGATACATTATTGCTTTATTATTATTATTATTATTAAACATTTATAAAGCGCCAGCAACAACCTGGCGCTGTACAGAACGTATAATCAGCTGCGGTCCCTACCTGTGGCTTACAATCTAAAAGACAAGGAAGGGGAGACAAGGAGAGGGGACAGTGGGAGAGACATGGGAGAAGACAAACAAACATTCAGGCGGATGCGAAGTCTCAGGCGCGTGTACTTGGCTTGGTTACAAGGTGGTCGGTAGCAGCAGTCAGCAG
>QEPC01005117.1:9659271-9686963 GCA_003113815.1 Sphenodon punctatus
GCTGCAATGCCTGCTGGGCCTTTCTGGGCGCTGCAATGCCTGCTGGGGGATTTCTGGGTGCTGCAATGCCTGCTGGGCCTTTCTGGGCGCTGCAATGCCTGCTGGGGGATTTCTGGGTGCTGCAATGCCTGCTGGGCCTTTCTGGGCGCGGGCGTGCACCTTTGGCTTGTGGCTATGGGGTGGGGCCCTGCTCACCTGGAGGGGCTTTCTGGGCGCTGCAATGCCTGCTGGGCCTTTCTGGGCGCTTTAACTTCACTGAAATGTTTAGTTTACATAAGAGAGTAATTTGGCCCAACTGCTTTACACCTCTCTTTTTTGTCTTGTTTCTTGTGGACTTTGCTGTCATTTTGATTTTGATTTTACTGGAAATAATTTTAATATAGAATGGCTAATTAAACAGCTTTCCTTCTCCACTGTGAATTTCCAAATATTAACAGCTATCCTGTGGAATATTTCACATTTTTAATGCCTACATTTAAAAAAATGTGCTGATTTTATTATAAAAGGGCCTTTCTTCAGCATTTCACACCTGCTGTTATTTTCACTAGTCCTAGCTAGACTTCAGACTCAGCGTTATACCTTTTTATTGCATTTGCAGTAGTCAGAGTTGTATCATTCAGCTCATTATAATTTGGTTTGTTACTCAGGTAAGAATCGACATAAGGAAGGAGCCTGTTGGTATGCCCATTACCTTGCTGCTTCCTACCTCAGGACCACATTTCTATGTTTCCAAATAGATGCATAAAGAACTGACATCAAATGAGGTTCAGCTGCCAAACAGAGGCTTCCTGTGCTTTACTTCTGTGTGTGAGGCATTTTCTATATTTATGCAAATTTGGCAAGGCAAAATCTTTGGGTACAGCAGAGACCCAGGGATACTATAGGACTATTAGCAACAACCATGTGGACATTTAACCGTTCTTTCTCTCAAGATCTCAAAATCTTCACCTTTTCTACCCCATGCTTGCATTATCAACAAGTCTTCCCGAGTTGCTGGTGCATCCCCTGCTGCAACTCTGAGAAACCTATAATAAGCTGTATGTCCCACAAATTGAGCTGGTGACACAATTAATGCATGTTTTACCAATAGGCTCCTTCCTTATGTCGATTCTTACCTGAGTAACAAACCAAATTATAATGAACTGAATGATACAACTCTGACTACTGCAAATGCAATTAAAAGGTATAACTGTGAGTCTGAAGTCTAGCTAGGACTTAGTGAAAATAACAGCAGGTGTGAAATACTGAAGAAAGGCCCTTTTATAATAAAATCAGCACATTTTTGCTATCTTGAGGAAAATCTATTGCCACAAACATTTTGTTTTTGTACTTAGAGCTGAAACGACGATTCACGGCAAATGTAGTTTTTGATTAAAACATCCAGTTTGCCGCCACCTCTGCCACATTGCAGAAACTCAATGGGTTTTCATCCCATTCTATTTGTTCCCATTTGGGAATCTCCTTTGGCCGGTACTTTCAGTACATATACAGCCATCTTTCCCTCCCACCCATCACTCACCCAGATTGGGAGAAGAGAACTTGGAGGCAATAAGGTATGGGGCTGGGAGCCAGGAAAGTGACAACACCAGGACACAAAAATACCAACAAGTCATGGAAGATACATACAAATTATGGAAGTTGCAAAAAATCACCACCTGTAATCCTAAATGTAACAGAACCATGAAGTATGTCAAAATTCTAACGAATATTCAGAAATGTTCCTCACATGATGGGATTTCTCATTAATTTATTTCAATTAAGCTTTTTCTCTCTCTTGATCACCTTCAACAAGTGATTTTTATATTGCCTCTTTTAAGTCAAAGGGGTTTTCCAAACTGAGGTCCAGGACCCATACAGGGTTCTACCGTCTACTGATGGAGTGACAATCTGGACTGATATTTGATGTATTACTTTGCATGGCTTTGTTGCTGTCAGGGGTCATGGAATTACACAGACGTCTGAGGTGTAGCAGAGTTGCAGAGGACCTGAGCTCATATTCCAGTGATAGGCTCCCAGCTTTCTGTCATTGGCTATAATCCTGAGCGGAGGCAGACAAGGGATTGACATGGGGAGCTAGGGTTAAGGGTGTGCAAATTTGTTTTTGTAATTATATTACATTAATGCATTTGGCCATTTTGTTATAATTATAATTATGAAAATGAATTTAATAATTCTGAAATAACTAAATTTCAGAATTCATAATTATTTTGTTATTTTCTGACTGTGGGACACATATTGTAGGCTGTTTTTGTTTTGTTTGATTTTAATAAAATTTGTACAGAATGTACCTTTCACCAAAGGGAACATGCCTGCCAAATTTAAGGAGGATTGAATGCAGGGTCCAGATTTGATAGACATTGTGGTTTTAATGGTTTTTAATGCATTTATAACTGTAACTTCCTTTCTGCTAATCAAATTTGGGATGCAATTTGAATATTGTATACCTCTAAAACCAAGGGATCATCTATGCCAAGTTTCAGAAAGATTAGATAACAGGTACAGATTCTATATACACAATTTATGTTTTGTGATTTTTGCACACATTTTCAGCTGTAGAAGCTTTGTTATACATCCAATATGACTGAAATTTGGACTCAGTGTACCTCTCAAGCAAGGGATCTTCCTGACAAATTTCAGAATTACTGGATAAAGGGACCCAATTTTATAAGCAATTGAAGGTTTGTGATTTTTACAGATGTTGTGGAAATACAAGACCTGAACATTTTGGAACAAAAACAAAAATTTCAGGACATAAGAGGGACTTCAGGCAACAAGGCATAGGGAAGAGGGAAGCGTCCCAGAAATCAAGAGACATGATTGACACATACAGGCTGGCCAACTGGGATTCCAAACATACCCTGCAGTACTGTGACAGATGACATAAGATAATCCCTTATTGGCTCTTACCTAAGCAGATGCTTCCAACTTCCTAGTAACAAGCAGGGGGCCTTGGAGTAGATACAGCACAGAATGAGGATACATGATTGACATTTCTGCTGGCTAATTGGCATCACAAACCCATCTTGTACCACTGTGACAAACATAAGAGAATCTATGGTATAGGCTCATTCTCTGAAGATGCTTCTCAGGCTTCCAACTTGCCAATGCCCAATAACTGCAATCAGGGAAGCTTGGGGTTGGGCACTGGGGAGAAAATATAAGCTTCTGCCAAACTACATAGCCCCCATCATGGCCAGATCTTGTGTGGCTCATAGGCTGGCTCAGTGCTCTGCTGTGTGACTGACTGTGTTGTAGTCTTTGGCCTGACTGCAAGTGCGCAAAAAAGCCAAACTCAGCACCTACACATATGCCCTCACAGAATTTGGGGTGCCAATGACTGGAGCCTGTGCCAGTGTCTGTAGCACCTGCTCCTCCTCTTCTCTGCCCATCTCCTCATGTCTTCTTCACTTTCTGTACAAATGCTCCAAAAATCAGATGTCTGCATCTAGTAAAACCTTTATAGTTTAAATAGAAGCAACACCTGCAAGTGATTTTAAGTAACTTTACAAATTATGTTAAAATAATGAAACTGCTGTTGCTTATACAATGTGGACCCTTTATCCAATCTTGCTGAAATTTTTCAGAGATGCTCCCTTGATGGGAACAACCTGTCCAAAGTTCATCCAATTTGTATGGAAAACAAGATGCTACACCTGGAAATGTGTGTACAACTACAAACTATGAAATGATTAAATTGCTAATAAAATTAGGACCCTTTATCCAATCTTTCTGAAAATTGGCAGGGATGATCCCTTTCAGGATGGCGACAAAGAGTACAAATTTCACCTAAATTATTTGGAAAATGAAGACATTACAGCTGAAAGTGTGCATAAATGATGTGGATGCACTCACCAGCTACCGACCGGTCTCTAGCCTTCCCTTTTTAGGAAAGGTTATTGAGCAGGCGGTGGCGATCCAGCTCCAGGCACATCTGGATGGCATCAGTTTCCTGGACCCTTTTCAATCTGGGTTACTTCCCGGCTATGGCACTGAGACGGCCTTGGTGGCCTTGGTTGACAATCTCCGCCGGGAGATGGATGCAGGATGTTCTACATTTCTTATTCTGCTAGATCTCTCGGCTGCTTTTGATACCGTGGACCATGGGCTGCTGTTGAGAAGGCTGCGAGACCTGGGGGGTCTGGATGGAACTGTTCTTGAATGGTTCCGCTCATTCCTCTCAGAGAGAAGCCAGCGGGTGGTGCTGGGAGCTGAAACATCTTGCCCCCGCGCCTTGTCCTGTGGCATTCCGCAGTGTTCCATCCTGTCTCCTTTGTTATTTAATGTATATATGCAGCCCTTGGGGATGTTGTGAGAGGGTTTGGGGTGCGATGTCACCAATATGCTGATGATACTCAGCTGTACCTCTCTTTTTCAGCTGACCCAGACCCTGCTGTCTCATTGCTATCCCAGTGTTTGGAGGCCGTGGTGGAGTGGATGTGGCAGAGCAGACTGAAGCTCAACCCTGATAAGATAGAGGTGATGGTGGTGGGGAGGGCGAGGGAGGTGTTGGCTCTCCTGATTTGGGGGGGTTCGCCCTCCTATAGCTCAGCAGGTCTGGAGTCTGGGGGTGGTTTTGGACTCAGATCTCCGCCTGGATCGTCAGGTGGAGGTGGTGGCGAAGTCCACCTTCTGCCAATTGTATCTAGTGTGGAGGCTGCGTCTATATATCTCCAGGCCGGACCTGGCCTCCCTCAGCCATGCCTTTGTCACCTCGAGGCTGGACTACTGTAATGCGCTCTATGTGGGACTGCCCTTGTTCCTGGTTCAGAGGCTGCAGCTAGTGCAGAATGCGGCGGCCCGTCTCCTGATGGGGACGGGTCGTCAGGAGCATATAACACCTGTGCTCTGGACTCTGCACTGGTTGCCAATAGCGTGCCGAGCCAGGTTCAAGGTATTGGTATTGATCTATAAGGCCCTTCACGGTCTGGGCCCCTCGTACCTCAGGGACCGCCTCACCCTCCGCGTCCCAGAGCGGCTCCTTTGGTCTGCCAGGGGTGCCTTCTTGGAGGTCCTCCGTGTCAACTGGGGGCCACAATGTAGAGGGCATTCTTGGTGGCCGCGCCACACCTTTGGAATTCCCTCCCGGAGGAAGCTCGCCTGGTCCCGAGCCTTTTGACATTCTGGCGGGCTTGTAAAACCTGGCTGTTCGCCCAGGCCTTTGGGGAAGAGGGGGGAGGGTGAGTTAGAGTTTTAACGCTTCCCTACCTTTTATTTTTATTTTATTCTCCCAACCTGTTTTGATTTATATTGTTGTGTTTCTCAAAATTGTTATTTTTAATTAATGTTTTATTGGATTGTATGTCACCCTGGGATGCCGTAGGCATGGGGGGGGGGCAACTAACAAATGTTTAAAATAAATTTTAAAAATAAATAAAAGTAAGTCCAAATATCAAGCAAATCAGATAAACAATGAAGAAGTTACTGCCAGAAATCAATTTCCCATAGAAATCAATGGGGGTGGGGGTGGGGGGGACAAGTTCAATAATGAAAATGAATTTATAAATAATGAAATTACAAAATCTGATGTTATATAACAACAAAATATTCAGTAATGGGTCCCTGGTGTACACCCCTAGCTAGGGCTCCTTGGCTCGACACAATTCCCACAGGACTCTAGCATGGGTTAGGTAAGGAGGGATTGAAGGTACATGTGTTGAGGCAATGGGGAAATGGATTTCTGCTTCCTGAAACCCTTCACTCTGCTCAAGCCAGAATTTCAATTCCCCCTCTCCTCCTGTGTCCCCCTTCCCCACTGTCTTCATCCCAACTGTTTCATCCTGCCTCTGGCACCTTCCCCCTATCCCCACTGGTCCCTGCTTCCCCTCCTCCCACACATGCCCTCTCCCACCCACGTCCCTCCTCCTCCCCCCTCTCTGTTCCTGCCTCTCCTGTTCTATTCTGTTTCTACCTCTTCCCTTACAGCTCCTGCTGCCCTTGCCCCCTGAACCCTTTTCCCTCACCACATCCCTCACTGCTGCCCTTGTTCCCTACCCCCCTTTCCCCACTGGTCACTCCCCTTGCCCCCCACTCCACTTCCCTCTCTGTTCCCTTTGCCCCTCCCTCCTATCCCCTTCCCCCCCCCACTTCACCTCTCCCCAATACACAACCCTGCTCCCACTGCTCTCCCTGCCCCCTGCCCAGTGCACAATCCTGCCCCCACTGCTCTCCATGCCCTCTCCCAGTGCACAATCCTGCCCCCACTGCTCTCCATGCCCTCTCCCAGTGCACAATCCTGCCCCCACTGCTCTCCATGCCCCCTGCCCAGTGCACAAGCCTACCCTCACTGCTTTCCCTTCCTCCTCCCCATGCCCCCCACTGCTCTCCCTGCACCCTCCCACAGGGCACAATCCTGCCCCCGACTGCCCCTGCTCTCCCCTGCCCTTCAGTGCACAATCCTGCTTCCGCTGCTCCCTGCAGCTGTCCTAGGAGAGGTGCAGACCTAGCTGAGGAGCGTAAACCCAGCAGCACTGTGGCTGCCACCCCATCTCCCCCAACCCCGACCCCATCCAGGCTGGGCTTCCTCCCTAGTCCAGCAGTGAGTGAACCAGGGAGGAGGAGGGCAGCCTTCTTGCCTCCCAGACAGGACTGGAGAGAGGAGAGGAGAGGAGAGCTGAGCAGAGACCTCCCTATGCTGGGAAGCTCCAGATCCAGAGCAGGACATTCCTCTCTAGCTAGCCTCTTCTCTTGCACATGTGTGGGCTGACTGGGGGTGGGGCACGTAAGAAAGCAAGCAGCAGCACCGGCAGGGGCTGACGTTTGTCGCCATCAGCCTCCTGCATATGTGCTCTTGCTTCACACTCCCGGGCTCTGGGACCTGGTGGACCTTCCAGGGCCCTGGACCTGGGTGCAACCGAGCTCCTCCTCCTCCCCCCCCCCCCCCGGTGCCACGATCCCTACGCCACTGTCTTCCATAGGCCAGAAATGAACAATCTAGTTGGAAGCAGGTCATTCACTTTCATTTGCATGACAAGAAAACTTAACTGTCTTTTTTTGCAATTTTCACTATTTTTTGCTAGCTGAACACAACATGAACTGAACTGCTACCAATTATACTTAGCAGCTTATGCTTTATATACCAACTACGCAATACAAAAGTATTGGAAATTGACACAAGTGTGCGGGAATTGATGCAAAAGGACAATCTCAAAAGTCCCAGAAAATCCCAGAGAGTGCAAAAAAATAATAATCCCAAACAATCCCAGGAAGTGCCAGAATGTGACAGAAATAGTGGGAAATTGGTAGTGCCGATCTACCAACAAATACCGACAAATAGTCTCAAGGGCTCCTGAGAGGTAGCTATTTCCTGATGGAAAGGGGAACACTTGTTCTCTTCACAATCTCACAGGCAAGGATTGGAAAAAACTGATATATGTAGAGTGGAGATGATGCTGTTAGCTAGACAGGGGAAGTAGGGAATTACAATAAACAGCTGCATTCCCCTGTCACTCATCCCCTTTCACTCTTTTTTATTTTTTTTAATTTTTTTACATGACACTTGAGTGGATTTTCTCTCCTTCACTGCTGCTTTCCTACTAACTGCTTGGTAGTTCTACTTCTACATGATCATAGCAATGGCCTTTTTACAGACCTCCTTTTGTCATCCCCACTGTGTTTTGTTTAACTTGACTATATAAATGGCTAAGAGTCAGTATCATCCAGTTCTGAAGCGGACTGGGCAACAATCCAGCTCTTTTTGTCAGAGACAGACATTCATTTTCTGGAGTAGAAGCAAATTGTTTCCAAATGTGAAAAGTGTAGGAAGGGGTTTTCAGATGTTTCTGTAATGAAATTAGTCAAGAAAAAATATTTTTGAACAATGGCAAATTTATTTAGTTTGTAGAAGAGGTGCCAGGTTTTGGCATGGAACAGCTGAAATCTTTCTACAGAATGGATAAAATGTAAGCCTGGGTAGGGGGGTACTCATCACTCTGGTATTTCTCCTTTGTTTGAATTTCATATGGGCAGTTGACTATTGTGCGTTCTACTATTAGATCACCATTCCCACATTGCATCCCATGGGTGCTGAAGCTACAGCCATTGATTGTCCCATTCCTGCCTCTGGCAGCTTTCCCTCTGTAATGTACTGGAGGGCTGGCCCGAGTTTCTTCCTCCTTTCTCTCTGGTGCAGATCACTTGTCTCCCACAAATGCTGGCTTACTTAGGAGGTTCCCATAGGTGAAGTCTTTGGGAGAATTGCCAGAGTGACCACTATGTAGCTTTTGGCCCTTGAAAGCTGCCCAGAAGGCTTTTGGCTTTCTGCCTCCATTGGCTCTTGTTTTTTGGCCTCAGCAGGCTGAAAGAGGAAAATGGTCCAATCCCACACTATGTGAAACATAGGCCCTTTTTACAAGGGTGTCTCCTACTCCTGAACGCACGGAAATCTGCGTGTTCATGAGTGGGCATGATCTGTGTGAAGGACACAGCACAGGCGCGCGTGGTGAGTGGGACCGTTTGCACGCTTCTGCCTAACATGCATCCCCACTCACCCCTCACTCATCCCCATGCACGGAGCAACTGGGGAAAATGGAGGTTGCTCCGTGCATGGAGGTGAGTGGGGATGCATGTGTGCACGCTGCATCCACTCACCGTGCATGCACCGGCACACCCCACCTGGTGTTGCTGTGTAAATAATGTCATACAAGATTGAAAAACAGTTGTTAAACCTGGATTTGCACGGCAACACATGCGGGTTAACTATTTGTTATACATGAGGCATCCTGCAACCTAACTTGTTTTCACACAGGGCAAACAGGAAAATTTGTTTCTTTCATGTTGTGTGAATTCCCTTATGAATTCCCTCTTCCCTTATGCTTCCTTTGTATCCTGCAGATTACCTCTAGAATTCAAGTTAGCAGTTCACTGTCTGTTCTCATTTTGGTTTGTACTAAGGCTATCAAAATGGGTAGTGGTAGATTTTGTTGCACAAATAAACTGAGTGGGTGAATTATGAGTGGTGTAACAATTTATTTGACAAAGATCAGTGAATAGCTGTGAAGTGGCAGCAGCTCTTGATTTACAGCATCTTAGGTGGCATTCAGTTTGTGTCTGAATTTTACAAAATTTGAAGGTATCTTGCATGTCTGAAGTCCCTAATTTGAAATATTGTCGTCAATATCGCACCCAAGTAATTCGCAGTAGGGATGGGCGAATGGAAGGCGGTTTGGATGTTCAGTCGTTCGATCCGAAATCCGAGTTTGGGTTCGGCTGTTTGGTTCGGCGGAGTTCGGTTTGGCCGAACAACTGAAAATAGCGCTATCAATACCAAAACCGAATTCAACATTTTGTTTTGGTTTGACCCTGAAACCACCCCTGGTCTCCACCCCTGGTGCCAGGAAGTCTGCTCCTCAGCTGCCTCCCACTTCCAGTCACGTTTTTCCCACCCCCAAACTCATCCAAACTTTTCCGAACTGTTTGGCCGTTCGAGCGTTTGGTTCAGACGTTCGGTTCGGTCATCTGAACAGGCCGAGTTCGGCCTGAACTCCAAACTTCCGAACCACATTCGCCCATCCCTAATCCGCAGTTCATAGCTAGTTAAACCTACTTTTATGCTGTCCGATTAAAATAAATCCGCGCTGTACAGCAGTGTGAAAGCAACATTGTATTCGGTATTAACTGCTGCGAAATATTTCCTGCATGTGAAGGCAACTGTGCTTCCAAGTGCGCTGTTTTACTCCTACCCCTACGGGATGCAGCAGCAGCAACGGGGAGATAACGCTGTTTGTTTACAAACAACTCCTCCCCATGTGCGTGACCACATGGGGAGGATCAGTGTCCCTGCTGCTGCTGCTGCTGCTGCTGCTGGAGCACTACTAGGAGGCAGAGGTAGGTGAGGGATGGGGTCTGGAACCAGGGAGAGGAGGTAGAAGAACATATTGGGGGAGAAGCTGGCTGCAGCCTGCTGCTCAGCCATGCTGTAATTTCCTGAAATTGAACTGCACTGAACAGGCGGGTAAGTGCGCACTCCAAGAAGGTCTGAGTGCATTATTTTGCTGTAGGAAACAACGATAAGGCACGCATGTGAACACAACTGGCATTGTTAACAGCGAACTAGAGAAAAACGAATTTTTTAAAATTCAGATAATCGCTGCACGTGTGAATGAGCCTAGGAGGTTTTTGGTAAGGGGTACTGGGAATGCACCCCCACGCACCGCCCACCCACTCTGCCACCCCCATATTCCCCCCCACACACACACACACCTGCACCTGCTTGAAAAATGCCCAAGAGACAGTATGATCAACGGGTAGTTTAGCCTGCCAGAAGAAGGGGGGAAAAATAAAAAAATATGACTGGATTTTTTCCTATGGTTCTAATTGTGAGAGACTTCCTCAATTCTGATAACTTTCTTTCTTTCTTTCTTTCTTTCTTTCTTTCTTTCTTTCAAAGAAATGTTTGGAAAAGCTTTCTTATGCCTATGCATTATATATCTTACTAATTTTCTAGAGCCCTGGTTTATAATGAAAAGAAAAAACAAGGTAAACTACCCTTTGATCATGCTGTCTCTTAGGCCCTTTTAAAACAGGCATGTGTGGGGGGGGGGGGAGGGGTGTGTGTGTGTGCTGCATGGGGGTGCGTTCCCACAGAGCCCCCACCCATCTCCACGCATGGAACATCTGCCATTGGTGCCTATTGCTCCATGGGTGGGGGCTCTGATCCTATGACAACTGACATTCTTGAAGATACCAAAAAAACTTAAGCATGAACTTTCAGCCCTGGTAAAAACCTTACTGGTTCCGGATGACAATGTAGATTACTCCAATCCTGCAAAGTCATATCAACAAGTTTAATGTAAAGCTTATATGCAAGTGTCTACAGTAAACATATACAGTACAGTATATAAAAAATATGTACTAATAGAACAGTTTTTTATTTTAAAGATATACTACATACTACATTGCAGAAAAGGACCAAATAATCCATTAGAAAGCACTTGTATAATTGAAGTGTTTGACTGTAAGTGGTCCAATAGTTTAACAAAATACAATGTCTCATAATGTTGCTATGGTATTTGGTTAACAAAAAAAAAGCCAGAATGAAATTGCTCTAAAGAATGCTGTGTTTTCATAAACACATGAGGGCTGTGGTCTACAAACCACTTACTCTGGAGTAGTCCCATTGAAGGCCTGCATGCTTCAGTGGGAAAACAATGCAATAGTGAAGAAAAATCAACCAATGGAGCTTTAGAAAATATCTTAGTGAGTGTCCATTTGAGGTACCACCAGCCTCTTGTAATTAGAGGCTCTACTCTGGAGATTGACAGAGTGAATTACCAGTTAATGTTTGCACAACAAAACATATGCCCAGTACAATATCCTACACACTGACGTTACTGAAACCAGAGTCCGGAAATGTACAGTGGAAACAAGACCTGGTACTTTTCGTGTGCCAACACAAACAGCAATTACAGCACAGTGTGAGAGGAGTCATAAGAAATACTACTGCCTATCAGTAGTTGAACAAAGTCAGCACTTTTGTGTAATTGTGGGGGGAAAGGGCTGAAAAACATTACAGATCTCAGCAAGAAATGGCCCTTTATACTTTTAAACTGATCCTTGATAAAACAATGCTGGGGTCATGAGAAGGCTACTCTGCCAATTTTGCTTCACTGTGGGATCCATTGACATCTGGCTGAGCTGCGGAAGCTGGAAAACTTCTTTAATATTCTCCTGACAGTAAAGTGGACATGTGGAAAACATTCTAATCTGTTAATCTTTGGTGCTCCTGAAAAAAAGGGGACATTTGGCTTCAAACTCTGTGATGATAAATATTAAGTCTGCAGATCCAGTTGTAAATAAGTTAATGGCATCCGAACGGAGAATGCAGTCTCCCTATCCCAAACATGGCAGAAGATGTGCACCTGCATAATCCACTTGATGTAATAAATGTCAAAAGTTCTTTGACTGTACGTTTTGGCAATTTAGTCCCCTTGATACTGAATATGTTTTATCAATGAATATCTGTTTACAATAGCTATTAAATTCGTACAAAGTGTGCACTAAAACAGAAACATCCAATATATAGCTTCACTCAATGAAGGGATTACTAAACTATTGCTAAAAGATGACTTTAAAATAACAATTGCATACAACCTTTTATGATAACATGTGCTATCCATTATGTAGTTTAACTTATGCTAAACATAATTCCTTTATATAAATAGGTAATTGTGATGCATAATAGAGATGTGTGTGTTGGGAGTGAATAAATACACATACAGTAAGAATATTTAATTGATGCTTTCTATTATCACATTTATCTTCATAAAGAAAGGGAAGGATGATGATGAACTTACATAGGTAAATTCTACAAGCCCGTACTGCATGTTCTCAAATCATACTGCATACGTAGAAATGAGTAATTTTGGATAGGGAATAGAAAAACGTTAAACTAGAATTCAGATTCTTGCAAATTTCTGCTGTAGTATAGTTACATTCATTTATTTTATTTTATTTCTGCTGCATGTGACATGTCTTTTGCAGATTAAAACAAAGTATTAGATCTCAACTAAGCAACCATAAATATATACCTATTAACTGTCTATAACATAAAATTTATATTAAATTGTATAAAACCTAAACCTATTTTACTAGGCCGTCAGCAACTTTCTCTTCCTTTGCACTGCTGGTAGGGCAAAGATTACCAATCACTTGATAAAATCTGGAGGATTTAGAATTGTGTAATAATTCAAGAGGTTCGCAAAGTGAGGTTATGCCATCTGCAAATGAGGTTTTGATTCTGGTTGGTATTTGATATACTTTGCAAGTGTTTGGGGTCACAGGAAAAATGGGGTTCTACAGGCAGAATGTTGGGATGCACTGTTCTCTTCAGTGAACAATATCACAATAACACAGGTTCTTTAGTAAAAATATCTGCAGGGCTCCACTGGAATCCTTCAAATGTGCATTGTCTGTTTCGGTTACAGGACCAAGTAGCCTCAGGCCCTGGCAGACCTAATGTTCTTTTACATCTGACTGAAAGCAGCAGCTACTAATTAAGGATTTCAAAGAGAGTTTTGCCAGAAAAGCAAATTGCTGTCCTGGAGAAGAAGACAATCTGTTAATTGAAGGGAGTGATTTCATTCCTTCCTGCTCAGGGGTGAATACCGATATCTCGCTGGTGTTATCAGAGTTTACCAGTGAGAACAAAGGAAATTATAGTTGAGAAGCACCTCTCTCTCCTCCCCCCCCCCCCCTTGTAAGTAATAACAAGAGGAATTCTTCTCTTACTGCAGATATTATGAGAAGGCCCAATCCTGCTGTTGTTTCTTAGGGAGTAGGAATTTTGTCATAATAAGGAGCACAAGATCAGCCTAAATTCTGATGATATATGAGTTTTAAATTGTGTCCATTAACTGTGCTAATGAGCTGTCCCATTCAGGGTATGCTTTGAGTATAGCTGTTCCAGGAGCAGATTAAAGGGGATGGAGGAGGGGGGGTCTTCTGTGGAAGCAGATGGCAAAGTAGGAGAATCCTTCATCCATCCTGTGTGGCCCCATATGTATATCTGTTTGACCACAGCCTGACACCCGCCTGTTACTCATCCTGTCATCTGTGAGCCATCTCAGCTACTTCCATTTGTTCCTTCAGCTGCTGCTTCCCTGTCTGAGCAAGTTGATCCTTGCCCAAGCTTAATGATCCCTCCATCTCCCTAGTGTAACTCTGGTTGTCAGTCCATCTGGAAGATTCTTTTATGTCATTGACCTGGGAGCAAGTGGTAGATTCCTGTAGCTGCATGTAGTTGCTATTCAGGCTGGGGAGTTCCCCTGAGCTAGGGGAAACCTTGCCTAGGTCACGGTGAAAACAGAACTAACAAGTGAATCTCCTGCTCCCCTGACAGGCTTCCTGATGTTCTCACAGCCTGGCGGGAAAGCAGCAAGGGCAATTCTTTCCCACAAGCTAGGAACAAAACAGACAAATGAGGCAAGGGTCTCGTGGAGAAACAAAACTTATGTTTTATGTAACTTGAAGCCCACTTCCCTGCCCTCCCTGGATTTTAAGCAACATCAAGCCCTCTCTGAGTGATTGCCTCAGGAGCACAGGCAGGACCAGCCCTACTGAGGGGCGAGGGGGGGTGTGTGCCCAGCTCCTGGCCCGACAGTGGCCGGAAGCTGGGAACCCTGGCCGCGGGGAACCTGGCCGACTCCAACTGACAGGCAGCAGAGGGGGCCAGCAAGAGTGAGGAAGAGGAAGAGGCCCCACCTCTCCCACACTCCGTGCCCCCCCCCTCCGCTGCCTGTCACAGTCTCGGCCAGGGGAAATGAGGGAGAGAGAGGCAGAGGCCCCGCCTCTCCCTCATTTCCCCTGGCTGAGAGACTAACAAGCAGGGGCGGCACCCACAGAGTGAGGGAGAAGCAGGCAGAGGCCCTGCCTCTCCCTCACACCGCTGGCCCCCTCCGCTGCCTGGCTGTTTCAGCCAGGGGAAATGAAGGAGAGGTGGGGCCTCTGCCTCTCTCTCCCTCATTTTCCCTGGCCGAGGCTGTGACAGACAGCCGGGGGGGAGGGGGAGGAGGGCGCAGCAGAACTTCCAGTGGTGGTGGGCAGTGCGGTGGCAGATTTAATCTGCTGATGCGGTGCCCACCCCATCTGAATCTCCAAGCCTGGAGCGGGGCCCAGGCCAGAGGTGGTGGTGGCGACAACGGCAGCAGCAGCAGCGGATCAGGTAAGTGATCCGTTTCGGAATCTGAATGGCCGCTCAGGCTTGGGGAGTGCCCCTCCGCCCATCCCCGAGCCCAGGCCCGGGTAGCACCCCCTGAGCTGGGGAGAGCCCCTAGGCCCGCCGCCCCTAGGCCTGCCGGAAGATATGGGACCCCACATTTCTTCCCTGCCCTGGGCCCCGCTTAGGCTAAGGCTGGCCCTGAGCACAAGCACCATGCTGGATGCCCCAGCCTGAGGGAGGAAGGACCCCATCTGCCCATTGCTTCCTTAGCAGTGTGCCCATTTAGGGGTGGGTGCCTCTGGCATGGTGCTGCTGAAGCATCCTTTGTTGGTGGTGGAGTTGGGTTTTGATGATTGGTTAGACTAGATGAGGAAAGGGGACTCTGCTGCTAGTTTTGGGGATTTGGGGTGATAATGGTTTGGTGGGATACAGTCATGATCCTTTGTTGTATGTGTTCATGGGTGCTCTCCTGGGTGAGATGGGGGAGTGCTTGAGGTCTGGGAACAACCTTGTGTGAGAAGCAGGGGGGTGAGTGGGATGGGAAGAGGTGTGGGTTTTTTATGCTTGTGGGGGTGAGTTGAGGATTAGGGGTGGTTATGGGGTTGGGGGAATTTATTTGAAATGTATTATATGTAATGTTGCCATTTTTGGCAAGGGTGGGGTAGAAATTGAAATAGTAAACACAGTGCTGTATACATACAAGCAGGCTGAATTAAGTATGCATTGAAAACTCTAATTCAGGCATTTCCTATCTTGTTTTTGCAACCTTACTCTCTCAAATAATTATTTTTGTTACTGTATATGTAAACATTTTCATGGAGTGAAAAGTCCATGTAAACCACAACATTTGGGCTTGTGTCTGTGAATTCCCCCCCTGACTTTTTTTTTCTTCACTATAATATATTTCCATGCCTTACATCTGTTCAGCAAAATCTCTCCCTCTCCCCCCTACGTCCACACTCTCTTGTGTGGCTGGAGTCCAGAGCTGTGAACTTCAGAATCATTAACACAAGTCACGGAAAGAATTGGCATTAGAACCCAGCACACTTTCTCTTAGGCCAAACCATAGCTATGCTTTGGAGTGACTTTGGGCTGTGCATCTGGGTTTCGATAAAAAACAAACTCCACAAACTCTCTTCGTTTTCCATATTCAAAATACAAATATTAGGTCTGTGTATTTTGAGTGAGCCCAACATTTTGCCCCAAAATGTAATATGTGACGTCTCGAGCAGGACCCCCAAAACTGCAGCACATATCCAGCTTGGAGGTGGCCTGCTCTCCGATACTCAGCTTACCTCTTTCCTGGGAAGCCTGTAGTGAGCCCAACAGAGCCCAGCCAGGGAGAAATGGTAAGTCCTCGGCAGCCACATTTCTCCCTTCCCCAAGCCAGTGACTCCCTCCTGAGTCAGCTCCATGTCCCATTCCCACGTAGGGCTCCCACTTTCCACAAGCCAGTGTCTCCCCTGAGCCAGAATCATTCCTCTACCCCAAGCTAGAACCATGCCTCATCCCCAGTTCTCTGAGACATTGGGCCAGGCTGTGCTGAGGACTGTTCCATCAGATGTGGGGTAAGGGATTTTCCGGGGCCCAGCTGACAGTGCTTTTTCCTCCTCCCTTTGGCAGAGGGAGAAGGGGTGGGGTCAGGGATCCCTTCCCGAGCTTCTGTCCTGGGAGAACACAGTTAAAGGTGGTGTGCCCTTCGGCAGCACCACAGGTGCATGCCACAGGCCATGCACTGAAGGGTTGCTGCTTAAAGGGCCATTTGGTGGGGCCCTTCGGTGGAGACCAGGTGGATGGGTGGGGGATGGTTGGTGGAGATATGGTGTTAGGAGGTATGCAGCTGTGGGGCTTTTAGGGGAGAGCCAAGGTGGTTTAGGTGGTTATAAATTTGGGGGTGGGTGGTTTCTGTTGGAGGGTTGAGAGATGTTTTCCATCCCCAGTGAGAAGAGAAATGGAAGGGAGTGGGTTAGGGAGGATGGGTTTTTTCCCTTCCTTGTCTTTGAGGGAGGGAGAGGGGTTTGACTTGCTTTGGAAAGGTGGTGATTGCCCCCTTGTGAGAAGGAGGTTTGGGGGTGGGGGTTCCTCTCGCCTGCTGGGTGGAGTAGCCGGGGGGGTGGGTCTGGAGGGTAGATCAGGGGGCGCGCAGCCATTGGGGTCATTCTGGGCCGGGGGAATTATAGTCAGTCTGGGAGGCTGGTTAAAGCTGTGAGAAGGGACAGATGTTTGGTGTCTGTCCCTTGCTCTCACTAGCCACCAGGCAGGTAGTGAGGTGGTTGTTTATCGGGGCCCTGGTTTGATGCTGTTTAACACAAGGTTGGTTGCAAATCAGTCAACAACAGTCTGGGAATTAATCCTGGACAAGGCAGCCGACCTTGTGTGTGTTACGGAGACCTGGCTGGACACTCAGTCAGGGCTTATCTTGGCTGTCCTTGTTCCGTGCAGCATGAGTCTTGGCCAGAGGGGCGGGGGGTGGGGGTGGGGCAGTGTAGCCATAGTTTTTAAGGAAACATGGCCTGTGAGGAGGCATCCTGTGCAAACTATTCTGGGTATTGAGGGCCTCCATCTGGTGGTTGATTTGGCTGGAGACAGATTAGGGCTGCTGCTTATATACCGTACACCTACCTGTCCAGCAGCATCCCTGTATGCTATGGCGAAGCTGGTATCGGAGGTGATCTTGCAGTCCCCAAGAGCAATTGTTCTTGGGGACTTCAGCATTCACACCGATGCCAGCCTTGGGGGAGCGGAGCATGAGTTCATGGTCACCATGGCAAACATGGGACTGTCTCAGCTGGTGGTTGGTCCGACTCATGATGGAGGTCATACCCTAGACCTGATATTTTGCACAGGCCTTGAGGCGGGGAATCAGTTGATGGGGAAGGTGTCAACTGTGCCCTTGTCATGGATGGATCATTACCTCATTCAGACCTGTTTCCTGGCGGACGTCTACCCTGGGAAAGGTGCAGGACTGGTTCGGTTGGTTCACCCCCGGAGACTTATGGAACCTGACGGGTTCCAGAATGCTTTAGGGGAGTTATTCTCTGATGTCAATGACCATTCACTCAATGACCTCGTGGCTTTTTAGAACACCTTGCTGAGGCCATTGACCGAACGGCTCCTAGGCGTCCGCTCCCTGATCACTGACACCGCAGGTCTCCCTGGTTTACAGAGGATCTGCAGCAGATGAAACAAGAAGGGCAGTGGTTAGAGTGATGGTGGCATCGTTCTCATGGTAAAACTGACCAATAGCAACATAGTCAGTTTACATACCTATGCCATGGCTGTGCAGGCAGCAAAGAAGAGGTTCTTTGCTACACTCATAGCATCCACAAAGTTGCATCCAGCTGAACTTTTCTAGATAGTGAGGGGGCTGGTCAGTCCAGCCTCCCTCTGCCTGGAACTGGAATTTTCCAGTGCTTGCTGTGACACTTTTGTCGACTTTTTTGTGGATAAAATCACCCAAATTCACCAAGACTTTGATGCTGCATTTATGACAGTGGGAGAACCAGAGGTAATGGAGGCCCCACCTTGTCCTGTTTTGTGGGATCAGTTCCAGTGGATATCGCCCGTTGATGTGGCGGATGCCTTGGGGGCGGTCACGGCCACCTTTTGTGAATTAGATCCATGCCCGTCCTGCCTGGTTAAGGCCAGCCAGGAAACATTGAGGCCATTGGTGACTGGAGTGGTGACTCCCCTTTAGGGAGGGCAGACTGCTGGACCGTCTCAAGGAGTTGGTGGTGCGGCCCCTGCTTTTAAAAAAATCATTGGACGTTGACTCCCTGGCCAGCTATCAGCCTGTCTCTAACCTTCCCTTTTTATTAATTAATTAATTTATTTATTTTCTGGATTTATACCCCGCCCCTCCTGAAAACAGCTCGGCTTTTTAGGCAAGGTTGTGGAACGGGTTGTGACTCAGAAGCTTCAGGGGCATCTGGATTGTGTCAGCTTTCTGGATCCCTCGCAGTCTGGCTTTCATCTGGACTTTGGCACTCAGACTGCACTTTGTGGTCTGGTTGATGACCTTCGCTGTAAGTTGGAGCAGGGTCGTTCGACCCTGTTGATCCTGTTAGATCTTTCGGCTGCGTTTGATACGGTTGATCACAAGGTGCTGGTGACTCGCTTGCAGGACCAAGCCTGGGTGGGCGGAACTGTTCTTGAAAGGTTCTGCTCGTTCCTGGCCAGGAGAACTCAGTGTGTGGTGCTAGGGGATTGTTCATCTTCTCCCTGGGACCTCACGTGTGGAGTCCCACAAGGCTCTATTTTGTCCCCTCTTGTTCAACGTGTATATGCAGCCATTGGTAAATAAAATAAATAAAAATCCCACTTCCCCAAGCCAGCAACCTCTCCTGAGCCTAGTTGCATATAGAATTAAGACGAGAGCAAGTTTTCCCATTCTAAAGGGAAATGCTGACCTTTCGGGAGTGCTTGTGAGTGTCTTTCAGTACCTTGTCAGTTTCGGTGATTCCACATTTCCATCATTTTTGTCATCATTTTCATCACTTTCCAGGATTTTTCACCATTTTCCAGGACTTTTTGTCACTTTCCGGGAATTTTATAACTGGTTTATGGCAGTTTTGCCACACTTTTATGGCAATTTCCAGCACTTCCCCAGTGCTTAGCTGGCACATTTTCATCTCCACAGCCCCCAGGGGTGCATGTGGGGCACATACAGGGCTTGGGACCAGCCCGTGGCAGCCCCATTCAACTTGCAAAAAATAGTTGAAAATAGTGAAAACAGCAGGAAAGCTGGTAAGTTTGTGTGTTGTGTGAATCTTGACAAATGCCCTGCTTCTAACGGAAGCAGCACTCACCAAGATTTTTTGTTCTAGTCCCATCATGCCCCATTTCCCCCCAAGTCAGTGACCCCTCCGCCAAACCAGAACTATGCCCCATTCTTCCATCTCGAAGCCAGCAACTCCCCCACAAGCCAGCCCCACATTCCACCCTCCCCCTTCCCAATCTAGCTGAATGCCTTGCTCTCCCTCAAACCAGTGATTCTCCTGAACCAGAACCATGGCCTGTTCCACTCTCCCCAAGCTAATAACCTCCCCACCAAACCCTAACTGTATTCTCCACACTCCTCCAAGCCAATGCTCCCCTTTTTAAATTGGTAGCAGACTTAGCAATAGTTTTGAATGCATTTTCCTTTCCTTATAGACCTGTCAAACTGGCAGAGCCTCACTGCACTTCTGTGCCAAAATAACCCATAAGTAGCAACCTGTGTTCAGTTTCATTGTGTTTTCCACATTGGTGACAATGGGGAAAATGCAATGAACACAGGTAAAGATACAAATACAAATAAATGCACATACTAAAAGTACAAATACATATGCAAATACTTGACCCCATGCACAGCCCTACTTTCCCCACTAGTAGGAAATACTCGTTTATTTTTCCCTAGTGGGCCCTTTATTGTGAAGGTCAATTGTGAGGGAGGCAGTTTATCTCTGTACAGAGGAATATGTTAAGGGAACTAGGAGTAGTAATAATAATATTAATTATATAGTGCCTCTCTGCCTTGCATGGCACTCGGAGTGCTTTGCAGAATATAAAACAGTATAAAAGTATAAAACTTTTATATCGTTTTAAATTTGAAACCATTTAAAACAGTAATCAAATAATTTAAGATAGGGGAAGGAAAAAGCGAGGACAGAGTATGCTTAAGGGAACCAGCAGTGGATCCTAAAAGCACCTAGAAAATAAATATGTTTTCAGGTGCTTTTTGAAGGTAAGGAGGGAGGAACTGAGACAAACATCTGGAGTGAGTGAGTTCCACACCGAGGGGAGTTCCACAGCAAAAGCCTAATCACCCGCTGACTTAAGGCGCGATGGTGGAACCCCTGAACAATGGGTGGTTCCTGAGCGCAGATTTACATGAGTGTGAGATTCCAGAATTAGGTCTCAAATATAACCAGGGCCTAGGGATGTGCGAACGCAGTTCGGATGTTCGGAGTTCAGACCAAACGCGGTCTGCTCAGACGTCCAACTGAACTAAAAAATGGTCGAACAGTTTGGTCATGTTCGGATGAGTTCGGGGGTGGGAAAAACGTGACTTCAGGTGGGAAAAACGTGACTGGAAGGGGAAGGCAGCTGAGGAGCAGACTTCCTGGCACCAGGGGTGGAGACCAGGGGTGGTTTCAGGGCCAAATGATACCCAATACTAAAAAAAAATCTTTGAATTCAGTATCGGTATAGATAGCGCTATTTTTTTATGTTCGGCCAAGTTCGGCCGAACTGAACTCCGCTGAACCGAACCTGAACTCTGGTTTAGAACTGAACGTCCGAACATCCGAACCGCGTTCTGTTCGCACATCCCTACCAGGGCCTAAACCATTAAGGGCCCCCAAAACCAGCAGCGCAATCTTAAACTCAATCCATGGCTCCACAGGCAGCCAATGCAGAGAATGCATGACAGGTGTAATATCATCACGGCTGCCCAAGCCAGTAAGCAGCCGCACTTAGGCGCAGGCATTTTCTGGAGGACGGCAATCCTGGCGCCCCGTGGTTTTTGTTTTTGTTTTTCTTCTCCCAGCATGGTCAGAGGCTGCTGCCTGCAGTCGAAGTCTGCTGCCTTGGATCCCCATCCCTCACCTGTCTCTGCCATCTGTCTGCATGCTAGTAGTGTTGCTGCAGCAGCAGCATACCAGGACCAATCGGACTGGGAGATAAAGCTGTTTGTTTACAAACAACTCCTCCCCATGTGAGTGATCAGAAGGTTGTTGCCTTGTAAAGAAGGTGCTTTGAGATGGATCCAATCATTCTCACAACTGAGAGAATTTCACCATATTCAAATAATAGACCATGTGATGGTCTCGAGTTCCTCTAGTATAAAAAGCAGTCTCCTCCTCAGAATGACAGTTCCTTCCAACCCTTTCTAGGAATATAAGAAAAAAATTCCATGCAAGGCTGGAAGGGTGGGTGTTGTGAGACTGTTCGGAGCCATCTTGTAGAACGGTATTTACAAGGCAGCAACCTTCTGTTCTTCTTTGAGTGGCTCCTAACAATCCCTTTTTACACAGATGCACTAGTTGGGAGGGTCTGTGGGTGCGCCAGTGCATGGGCGGGGCATGCACATGGCCGCACATGCATCCCCACTCACCCCCCACTCATCCACACCCACGGAGCAACCGCCGTTTTCCCTGCTTGCATGTGTGGGGACGAGTGGGGGGTGAGTGGTAATGCGTGTTAGGCGGGCACACACATGCAGCCCCATTCACCGCGGGTGCCACATCGTTCACATGGGGCTCCCACACCCATGAACATGCAGCACGGGGGAAGAGCTTGGCTTGGCATCGGGGCTTAGGGGCAACAGCCTGAGAAGGACCTAGAGGTGCAAAATTCCTAAGTCCCGCCCTGGTCGCATTCTAAACAAGCTGCAAGCAAAGCACTGCTGGTAGCCCGTAGAAGATAGAATTACAAAAATCAAGCTTTGTAGTCATTAGGGCATGGGTGTTTGTGGCAAGGTCAGCCTGGGATAAATAAGGGTGTAACTGCGTAACTGAAAAAAGTATTTCCAAACTGAGTGGAAAGCGTGGAGAAGCTAGTAGGAAGGAAGATAAACTATGGTAGAGACACTGGATGCTTTTGGGGTGGGTGCAAGGAGGAAATGGGGCAGAGGAAGTAGTTTCCTTTTATCTGCACCTTCTATCCATTAATTCTGCTTATCGCTGTTCCCTGCTCTATCCTCCTTCCGTCCTCATCTCTCTGCATTGCAGCTGCCCTGCTTTCTGGCTCTTCTTCAAGCTTAGTGGATACCGCTAAGTGGGAGCACTGTGAACATAATAAAGATGGTCTCTTTGCCCTTGGTTCCAGTGTGACAGAACTGGCCACTGGGAGGGGAATTGCAGGAAAATATTGACTCAACCTCTGCTGCTCTGAACTTCGAGCATGCTTAATGCATATGAAATATTTGGTTAATTTTAGCTGGCAGATTTTTAAAAGCATCTAATGAACCAATTCAGATGGCAACTTTTAGAACCTTAGAATTTGATCACCTCTGGATTTTCGCATAGGCAGCAAAAGGTACCTGTCTGATCCCGTTTCTACCTATGTGTGCTTTGCAATACAAATCTGGAGTTTTGCAGAGGTTCTAGAGCTTCTCGAGGAAATAGTTGTAATGATTTTTTAACATTTGCAAAACACACCTAACCTCATTTAAAAAAAAAAGATAGGAGTATTTTTGGCAGAAGTTTCCAAAACGTTTCTGTTTAAGATAGAGTCCTGGTACGGAAAAACACGTTCCAAATTATTCAAGTTTAGCAGAGTTATAATCAACTGGAAACAGGGTCATAGCAATAAAAAGGGCTATCCAGTCTTAAATCTTGGTGTCCCTGCAAGCTCAAAAACTGTGCCAGTTCTGACTGTAACTAATGTGAAAAGAGGCATGGAAAAGATGGAACATGTCATGTTGACCATTTTACGTAAAACAGTTTCCCATAGCATGTTTAAGCCTTTACATTTTATTTTTGCAACAAATAAGTTTGTTGCTGACAGTGTTAATTTTTTACAAGTAGCTGGAACAGGAAATAGTAGATTTTAAGGCAACAGTGACACCTTGTGGTGAGCAGGACGATGAGCTTTACCTTTTAAGGAATTATTTTCTTGGTGTTACAAAAATATTAACATTAAAGCAGTGGTTCCCAAACTTTATTCCTGTGTAAGGGAATAAAGTTGAGACTTAACTATAACCTTCCAACCCTAAACAGTAACAAAAGCATGCAAAGTCTATGAAATATCGATCAGAGTCACGATCCCATCTGCAGATGTTGTGGCTTCACTTGGAGACCTGACCCATAATTTGGGAAGCTGTGCATTAAAGAGGATATGTAGCAGAAAGAATAACTTGGTTATTGTCATGAAGAAATATCCCATTGCAAAAAACATGATCCATCCATTTATTTGGATTTATTTATTTATTTATAAAATAATTTACTACCCCGCCCCTCCTGCTCCAAGCAGCCCGGGGCAGCTTAGAACGTTAAAACACATAAAAACCATAAAACCAAGAAATACAATAAAAAGGGAAGGCACCAAACCGCCCCCCCCGATCCTCCACACACACACACACGCCTCCCCCCTCCCCATCCTCCCCCCCCCCCACACACCCCAAAGCTAGTTGGAACAGCCAGGTTTTATACATATGACCAAAGGAGTGGAGATCTGGGGCCACCTGGGCCTCCACTGGGAGGGAGTTCCACAGCCTAGGTCCCTTCCCCTGTTTTTGGATTTATTTAGAGTAGGATTTAGGTTTCATTTCAGTTTTGTACCCCTCCCTGCGTTGTTTATTGTGAGCTGTCTGTGACCCCGCCCACATCCCTCTGTGTGTGTGTGTGTGTGTGTGTGTGTGTGTGTGTGGAGAGAAAGATATTAGATAGTTACTATAGATACATAGTTGTAGGAGTTAGCTTAGTTATAGAGATAGATAGTGTGTAGTGATTGAGTTTTAATATTTTATAGTGTATTTGTAGGACTAGGCCTTTGTAGATATATTCAATTTAGTTCTATAGGTTTTAGAATAGTTAATAGCAGTTAGAGTTAGTGTTGATATATATAATATAATCAAATTTTGAATAAATACATTAAAAAAAACACAACTTTGTGTGCATTATTTGTGTTTTAGAAATGGAGAAGGGAAGCAGGAGAGGCCTTTCTGCTTCCCGTAAGGCAGGCAATGGGGCACGTGGCAGAGGTGGCAGGGGCCATGCCAGCGGAGTGGCAGCAGGCATCAGCACGCCCCAAACTGCACAGGCCTGATTTTGGCAGACAGGCTTCAGAGGCTCGCAGCAGTCGCACTAGGGGTGTGGTTCAGCATCACCTCCTGCCAGCGTCCTCCACTGCCACGCAGGGCACTGGAAGGCCTGCAGTTCAGGAGGCTGCAGCTGTCTCTGCTGCGGCTGCAGAAGCAGGTACTTCAGGGGCACGGTTCGAAGTTCATCATGGGCCACCATCATCCCCCATTATTGAGATGATCCCCAGCAGTCCAGGACTGGTGTATCCCACCCCGGCTAGGGATGGGCGAATGCAGTTTGGAGTTTGGACTGGACTCAGTCTGTTCAGTCGACCAAACCGAACTTCTGAACTGAACTCGAATTTCAAACCGAACCAAATTTCTGAACTCCGTTCTGTTCGCCCATCCCTAGTGGCAACACACACCAAAAAACCTGGTTTTGAATGGCCGAACTTGGTTCATAAGTTCGGAATTCGACCGAACTCCGTCTGTTCGGTTGGCTGAACCGAACTTCTGAACCGAACTCAAATTTCGAACCGAACCGAATTTCTGAACTCCGTTCTGTTCACCCATCCCTAACCCCGGCTGCTAGAGGCAGGGCCTGATCCCCGGGCAATGGCAGCAGGGAGCAGAGCAGCAGTAGCAGCAGCAGCTATAAGGGGCAACGGGAGAGTGGCAGCAGCATGGGCAGTGGATCAGCCTCAGTGTCCCAGTACTCCCCTTCGCAGGGGGATATATCTCAGATTGGGGACAGCGAGGTAGACACTAGACCACTGTGGAGGGGATGTCTGGTGCTGAGGCGATGGCTGTCCCTCCGAGAGCTTGGTCACCACCATGTTCTTCCTCTCCCAGCAGTGCTGCCAGTGGTGCATCACCCAGTGCAGGCCAGAAGGCTGGAGGGGGCAAAAAATCCTCAGTATGGGCGCATTTTAAGTTGGTGCGGGCGGATGATCCCAGGGAGGTGCAGTGCAGTTTGTGCCAGAAAGTGGTGAAGCATGGGAAGGTGCTCACCAACCTTGGCACAACTGCCATAGCGAGGAACCTCAAGGCATGCCACAACACTGTGCTGCTAAGCAGGCAGGCAGGGGCAGTGGATACCAGTGGGTTCCCAAATGCACAGGCCAGTCGTCTGCCTCCATCAGCAGGCAAGCAACCTCCTAGAGCAGCTACCTCTATCAGCAGGAGTGGTATTGCTGCTAGGGGGGAAAGAGCAGCAGCAGCGTCAGTGCACCATGGAAGAGCTGGTGTGGGGGCAGCTGCCAAGTCCATCGGCAAGTGTAGGACGTGGAGGGAGGCGTGACTTTTCACTCAAAGTCATGTACATGTTGGGGGAAATGTTCGTGCTGGATGGGCAGCCCTTCTCGGTGGTCGGAGACATGGGGTTTAGGCGCCTGATTGGCTTCCTGGCCCCCCAGTTTAAGCTGCCCTCATGCACCACCCTGAGTCGGCAGGTGGTGCCAGTCTTGTACCGGGCTTTAAAGGAGCGGGTGAGGGAGAAGCTGGCAGGGGCTGGTGTGCCACTGTCCGCTTCACCACTGACCTGTGGTCCAGCTGAAATGCGCAGCACGCCTACCTGGCAGTGACGGCGCACTGGTGGCAGGACCCGGAGGCAGCTTTTGGGAGTGGCAGGAGGGGTCCGGAAGCAGGGTATAGGTGGGCCCTGCTTCAGGCGGAAGTAATGGATGGCCCCCACACCGCTCGGAACATCGAGGCAGCCCTGACCGCCATGGTGAGGGGATGGGTCACGCCAGGTTCACCCTTCACCAAGGGGTGCGTGGTGATGGACAACGCGGCCAACATACTGAGGGCAGTCTGTGATGGGGACTTCACCAGCATCCCTTGTGCCGCACATACCCTTCACCTAGTGGTCAAGGATGCACTGGGCTTGGGGGAGAAGGGGATTGGGCCAGGCACCCTTAGGTCTCTGATCGAGCGGGGGAGGAAGCTGGCCGGTTTCTTTAACCGGAGTGTGAAGGGCAGTGACCTCCTCCAGGTGAAGCAGGCAGAGCAAGGCTCCCCAGTGCACCAGCTGGTGCAGGTTGTGTCCACCCAGTGGAATTCGATGTTCCTTATGCTCGAGCGGCTTCTCGAGCAGAAAGCCGTCTGGCATCATGTTCAACTGGTGATGGACAGCAGGGAACCTCCGGGGTACAATGGGGCAAAATGGGAGATCTTGGCTCACACATTCTTTGTGTTGAGACCATTCCTGACTCTGATGGTCCAGAGTCTCCTCAGGAGGCTGGATGAGATTATCCAGGGGCAGGATTGTGGCCCTCAGGGCAAGAAGGTGGTGGCTGAGGCAGTTGTCCTGGTGTGGCAGCTGAAGGTGTGGTTTGATGAGCTCCTGTAGCGGGAGGAATACGTTTTGGCAACCATGCTGGACCCCAGGGTCAAGGACAGCGTGGCATGCTGGACACAGCTCTATGGCCACTGGAAGGGTGAGCTGGTGGAGAGGGTCCGGCAGGCAGAGAGGACTCTTGAGAGTGCATGGTGGCAACAGCAGGACACCCCTGGGGATGGTTGGAGTGGTAGCAGTCACCCCTTTCAGCTGGCGGGGTCTATCCCTGCCCCCAGCCCTAGCAGTAGCAGCACCAGCAGCAGGCTGAGCATCAGCAGCATCCCTATTGTGAGCAGCAGCTCGTATGTGCAGGGCACTCTGGCGAACATGGGCTCGTGCACAGCAGGGCAGGCAACATGACTAAGGGCAGTGGTGGAGGTAGTGCCCAGGCAGAGTTACATGAGGGAGTATGTCAGCGCCTCAGCAACAGTGGAGAGCTACCTGGAGGAGGAGCCGTGCATTGAACCCAGCAGTCATCCCTTGACCTACTGGGCCGGCAAGACCGACATGTGGCCGGCCCTGTACAAAGTGGCCAAGGGTCTCTTGTCCTGCCCACCAATGAGTGTCCCCAGCGAGCAGGTGTTTTCGATGGTGGGGGACATTTGCTCGCCGCACCACCTGAGACTGGGGGCCAAGTTGGTGGAGCAGTTGCTGTTCATCAAGCCTTCCACTGCTGCAATTTCCCGAGCTGCCTCTGGACATGGATTGATGGTGCAGTGGCACACGCCATCCCATGCCAGGGGAAGTCTTGGGACGGGGATCCTCCTCAATCTTGGCTGCTGCTGCTGCTGCTGAGGTGCTCACCCTCCCTCCCAATGCCCGGCGTCCTCCCTGCCTCTCTCTGTCTCTCTCACTAAACGGCCTCGGCTGGCCTATATGACTGATCTCATGATGCCGGGTGGCATTTGGAAGCTGTAAGCCTGCCAGCCGGCCTCTGGCTAAACGATCTTGGCCCGCCTATCTGACTGGCTCTCTCT